>JANTFA010156251.1:0-10722 GCA_026413405.1 Phytosciara flavipes
CATGTACTTCGTATGGAATCGCCAACTTTGCTTTTTCAGGGCCTTAGCTGCTAAGTATTGCGCTTTTGTTCCTTCCATGTAGTAAAACACAAAAAATAATGTCTCTGTTGATAGACGTTGGAAAAACTCAACAGTGTCAGAGTGTGGCAGTTGAGACTGGTGGAGTGAAGTAGGGAAAAAAATTATTTGTTTTAGTGAACTTTGAACATCGAACAAAAACAAAAAGAAGAAGCAAAATTCGACTTACTTGTGGATAATGGGCTGGCGTTTGCACGGGTTGTCGATGCAGGTACGCTCGTAATCGTTCTGAATCACTTGGCGTAGGTAAATGGTAATACGATTGTTCCATCATTTGGAATTGTAATTGGTGTTCCTTCTGAAGCGGAGACGTTCCTAATGGCGCTACGCCTAACAGTGGCGGTATGTGCGCTTCATTAGTGCCGACAACTTTAACAATATTTGTTGATGTTAGACTATTTGGATTTGGTCCATTGGAGACATTCTGTTCGGGGAACAGTTGTCTTGTATCGACTGGAATTGGCAGTAGCGGGGAATTATTCTCCAAGCCAACTCGATTAACCGCCTCCTGTGCGATTGTCTTCAGTGGTTCAGCGGATGGCATCGATATGGTTTTGTTATTAACTGTGCCTGGAATTGCTGATGTGGGACCATTAAGCAAATGTTGATGTTGTTGTTGCTGATGCTGCTGCTGCTGGAGCTGCTGTTGTTGTTGTTGTTGTTGCTGCTGCTGCTGCTGCGGTTGCTTGGGGGATGTTAATGACGGAGATGTTCGACTGCTGACAATCGAATTCGTTGGTGATACACAGTTAGCTATCGAATTGCTGGTTGTTGTACTTGTTGTGGAAGTCATAATTGTATGGCTGTCGGAAACAGATGATGGTGTTGAATTTGGTAATGACGTAAGAATATTGTTTGCTGATGACACGGCATTTGATACTGGCGCTTGAATCGATTGTATGGTATTTATCACAGGCTGATTTGCATGAGTTGATTGAATTGGCAGCGATGTAGTCGATGTGGTGGTAAGTGTGACCGCAAACGCTGAAAATTGGTTCATAACGGGCCCGTTTTCTTGTGATGTGTTATGCTTAGCGACAGCAGCAAATGCAATGGAGGACGCGACCGGAACAGTTGGCTGAAACGATGCGGATAATGACGACGATGACACGGTTGTAGCGGACACACTTAGTGGAGGAGCTGGTGCTAACGACATTGATTGTGTCGTTGTTTTACTAGGCGTTGTACACACAACCACTGGTTTCGCAGACGACGAATTGCTGATTGATGTTACTGTTGCATTTAGATCGGTCTTTGTTGTTGCTCGCACTGCAGTCGGCTTAACGGGCTATATAGAACGGAAATGAAACAATCAATTAGTAAATCGATGCAAGCCGATGTGAACACACGAACACTCACCGTAACTTTACTGCCAATAGCATTTTCGGTTTTATTCTTCCGTTCAGAGAATTCCACCGATGCCGTTTCACTATGATTGAAAGTCACACAGTCAATCGTTGGCGTCATGACGGGACTCGAACCGGATATTAAACTCGACGTATCTTCCTCGTCGTTCTCTTCAGTTCCGTCCAGTGCGCCAGTGCCAGACATTTCCACCTCATCCAAGCCGGTAATGTCGTCATAGAGGTATTCATTCTCCTCAAAATCGGGATCTTGAGATGAATCAATGTAATAGTCAACGTCATCTTTGATTCGCCGTATTTGCTCCACTTCGACGCCATCATTGTCGAGCATTCGCAGCAGCATTTCGAGTTTTTTCACATGAAATCGGTGACGTTTCAGTGTGGCTTGTAGTTCGTCGTTTCGGTCCTGCTTGTCTTTGTCGAGACGTTTCTTCTTACCAGCAAGGAGGGATTCGATTTCGCTTTCCAGTTTCTCGGTTTGAATTTGAAGGGCACTGATTGATTGATTGAGCCACGATCGTACGTCATCTTTCATGCGTTGCGCCGGATCTAGTTTTTGTGCAGCACCTAAGCCTTCTTTCGAGTACGCCTTAGTTTTCGTTTCGCGTTCGACCACCTTGAAACGTTCCATTTGCTAAAAGTTTTGGTGGGAAGAAAGAGACACAAATTAGTCAGTGTGACATTGACGGTGATGATAGTGCTTACAGTTTCTATAAGTCGCCGGAACTCCAGCAAGGAACTTTTGTCCTTAATTTCGGCACTAGCAATCCATGCTTTAATCTGATCGCGCAGCCGTTGCAACTTTTTGATTTCTTTTTTGAGATCTGCTTCATATTTTTCCTTTTGGTTACTGTTGGTGGCATTGTGCACTTTTTGCCAAATATCTTCGAATGTATCAACACCTTCGGTTACTTTTTTGAGACATCTATCTATTTCTCCTGTACAAAAAAATAGAAAACAAAAAAAAACGTTCTTGGTCAATAAACCCGACATCCACTGTAGGAAAAGGTGAATTTTTGTGTCACGCTTAAATTGATTGACGCTCCAAACAAGACACTCTCGATTGACTTTATTACGCAGTAAACAAGTTGACAGAAAATAAACAAAAACAAAAAAAAAATTTTTTGCAGGCACGGGATATTGATAAGAGGAACATTTTCGTAGGCCGATAAAATGCGCCGTTTAAAAAATCGAACACGAACGACAATCAATTTTGGGTCAATGATTTAACCTCGGCACGACGGCACACAGAACAAAATTTAATTTTCCCAAAAAAATCATCGAACCGAAGATTATGAGTTTGGATGGTGCGTGGCTAAAATGTTTGATATTTTGAGGTTAAACGATCCACCACTCATTCATGATCACTAGAAACACAAGACGGGAATGTGTATTGGAAAAGGATCGAATTTCACTGACCTAAAGGATCAAATTTCACTAGCCTTAATTGTATACAACAGAGATAGCCGGTTGACACTGACTTTCACCACGGCAACGTTAAGTGATTGCACCACAGTTTCGGAATAAGAACTAATCTTAGGAACATAAAGACAACGAACGTGTGCCTATTAGCACTTTAGTTATGACTCGGATTTATTGAACTCACTCGCAGCGATCGAGTAGAATTGTGCACACAGAATGAAAAGAATGATCCAAAAATTCAAAAATCCGAGTCCAACTATTCGGATTACTTTCGCCCGTTTATTGATTAATTAGCATAATTGCTGAAATACCATTTCCTCAAAATTGACCAGACACTTGAGTATACTAATTTAAGCTGCTCAATGCCATATTCGGCGGTGATGACACAATTCTTTACATATTTTTGTTGATTTCTCCTCGAGACATATATTTTACACCAACAAAAACCTATTAAAATTGATCGGAGAGAATAATGTCACACGAAAGTTAATAATGTTTTCGGCATAATTTATTCGCAATCATAAAATTTCTCGTGATCACAGTGAAGTGGAAGGACTGAGGCCTCCGAGACAGAAAGGGAGATAGAGATAGCAGTGATAATGAAGAAGAAGAAGAAGAAAAAACTTCTTTTTTTTTGGTTCACTTGAATGATTTTCCTTCAACCAAAAAAAAAAAAAAATTCGCGCAAAAAATTGTTTGTATGCAATTAAAATAGGTTGAATACAAGCGAAAAAAATAAATATTTTTTATCACTTGAACAAATAATCGTAATTACAACAGCAAAGAGTAACAGCAAAGCCTGAGCGACAAACGAAATCCACTCAATGTTACAAGATTATGTACAATTGGCTGCTTTCAAAGTCACACAAAAATTTTCGAACCAGAGAATTTTTTATGATTTGTTCAGCAGATTCAACTTCGGGAATTTTTTTTTTCTTCTTCTTTCAGCATACTATTAAGCACACTATTACACCGTCAAAGAAACCGATTTTTTTAGCAACTTATCGGCCACAATGCGGCCATCCAATTGAACAATTTGTTGTAACATTGAACCGAATCCGATTGCATGGAAATTGTTCGATTATTTCCATTGTAAACACTGAAAATCCCTTTGTACCAAGAATGGTCCGTCTTCACAAGCATTCCCACTTTCGATTCGAAAATCTCACCTTGCAACTTTCGCGTCGCAGCCATAGCTATGTTAACGTTTTGTTTAAATGCTCAGACATAGTCTAATTATCCAAATAGTTGATAAAGTTACAATTAACACGTCCAAAATGGCAAAAAATAATTCAAATTTATGCTTTTTTGTATTCTCATTTAAGATGGCGGAAAATTACTACTCAATAGCGTACCACATCAAACGAAATGAAATATTACGACACGAATAGCAGTACCACTATAACGCGATAATTCTCGATTATTAAATGAATGGCAAGTGTTTGCTGTTATTTAGTAATTGCGTAGGTGATAACGTAACTGTATTAATGAAAAATGTTGGTTGTTTATTCAAAAAATTGTAATTAAATCGGACAAATGTGCTTATTGATATCTAATATTACTCCGCGGTACGATCTCTCAAAAAAATTTTACGAAATGGTGCGTCTAATGATTTGACGTTCGATGGCATTTCGCTCTTTTGGAATTATCAAACTATACCATTTGTGTCGTTCAATTTTTCCAGAGAAATAATACGAATTTTTCCATCGAGTATTAAATTACGTATTACGTAATATCGTGATACCGGTGTGGGACGGTGAAAGTGGTAAAGGCAGAAATTATGTAAATGTGTATGGATGTTCTCTGAAGACCTAATGCTCTCATATTCAAAAGTATGTACCGTCCATGATGAGTTGCACGAAATTACGTAAATACGAAATGCTCATTTACGTACGTAATTCAATAATGTAGCGACTATAGCCCTCCTTACATGGCATAAAACACAATAAAAGTGAAGGTTTTATATTTTCATACGCCAAGGTGAAAAAAAACAGGTTTTAAGACACGTCTGAGATTATCCCGAAGGCGGTCGACACATAAACTTCTCTGTGGCAACAACTATAAGATTGTTCCAGACAACTATAAGCACGAACTATGACGACATGAACGACGACGACTTTCATCCACGGCGATGAACATAACCTAAACGTCAACATTTCCTTTGCAAACTTTTCGATAAAACTTTTGTCAAACTCACAATTGAGGTTAATTCGTCCATAGTGGATGAAATTTGACAATTAAAAAAGGTCTTCGAAGAAAAAACTTTCTATAACGCATTCAACTTTCTTCAAGTTGACTTCACACAAAATCTGTGATGAGTGCGTTTAACAGAATTGCGCCAAATAGTTCTTTACTGTGGAAACAAACTTTAATCCACGGACAGCATAACCTACTTGATTTGTATGGAAACTACTTTTCATACAAAAATATCACTGCGTCATACAAACTGGGCTGTGGTGAGTTTTCTGTAGAGCAAAGGTGTGATACCTGAAAAAATGGCAGATGGCAAGACTTACCATTATGATCATTGGTTAGAAATCGGTCGAAAGGCTACTTTGCGGAAGGAAACACACTCACTAGCTGTGGGTAAAACCAAAGTATATAAACACTGAGGGTAACGCAAACCCGCATAAACTACTTTCGGGTGAATATAATTTTTGTTAATTTGGACAAAGGTGAAACAGACTTTGTTAGGTTGCAACACCTACCAAAACTTAGTACTGTGCAACGCAGTGCCAGCAACATTACAACAACAAACGACACAGATTCAATGTAACAGATCTTACATTCACTCAAAACTAGGCATCCGTATTTTCTGTGATCCGCTGAGGATTTGCGTTACCTTCAGTGTTTATATACTTTGAGTAAAACATATCTCTGACGTGTGAGTACGAAGAAACGGCATGACATATATCTGTTTCTTTTAGCACTCGCACATTACATTTTTCGTTTTACCGTTTTACTCAAGGTTATTTACAACAGGTTAAGACATTTTGTAAACAACCTTGGTTTTACCCAATGCTATTGAGTGCGTTTGCTTCCGCGAAGTAGCCTATTGGAAAATTAAATTTTCAATTAGAGATGGAAACAACGCTTTTTCATCCGTTTAGGGTTATCAACGAAAGTTCCTGTGCGCCTTTTAAAGAGGACAGGTAAAAGATCCGACTACCTTGATGTGGTGTTCTAGGATAGTTTAAGAATTTTCCATGCTTACGGGGTAAATCACTTCAATTTCTCCACTCAAATGTGGTGAAAATGAGTGGATTTTTGTTAATCTTTCGACAATTCGATAAACGCTGTGTTTACATCTGGGTGAAAATTGGAAATTCCGACTCGAATTGTTGACGATAATTTTCAAAGGAGAGCAATAATTTTGAACAGAAATTTTTGACATTAGAAGCAGTCTTTTAAGACAATTGTTATTTAGAAAAAATCATTTCCCGCACCTCTCGTAACACGAGAAACGAAAATTTGCCGTTATTGTGAGATTTCCATACTGACAACAGTCATTGTTCTTCGAAAAGAAATTGGCCATTGGAAGACATAAATAATTTGACGAACATAAAATTGTTCAGTTTACTGTGTGAACGCATTCACAATAATCTTAGGTTCTGGACCATATCAAAATTAAATAAAAATTCATAATCAACAATGGGAAACTTAGTGTTCCGAGCTGTCCGAGCGAGCGTAAGATGGCTTTTTATGAAAAGTATAAGTGACTCTCGAAACAATCTGCAAAACAAATATGCACAACCATCAAGCTATCACGCTTCATCATCAACTAGCCACGATCCACCATCAAACGACAATTATCTCACATATCGAGATGATGCTCCAGCCAAATGTGTTCGTCCTGTGAAACGTGCTGTTGAACAGCCGCATGACTCTTACCTTGAAACAAAAGACAAAAGTGCTGCGTACCGTGAGCACAAATATCCTACAGTATATCGAGATATTACTTCAGTCGAACAACCGGACTCATGCGAATCGAAGGACAAATATGCTGCGTACCTCGATGACAAATTTCCTACATATCAGGAGGATACTCCAGTCAAATGTGTCCGTTCTGTGGTACATGCTGTTAAACAGTCGCCTGAATCTTTCCTTGAAATGACCCAATTGATGGCCCATCCAATGCCTAGCCGCATTTTGGAAATCGAACGAAATGGCGACACCTCACCGGAATCAATGGCATGGATCAAGTAAAATATTTTTGATTGACGAACGCCGGTTTCAGTCGCATAAAATTTGTGGTTTTGTTCACAGATCGTGGCTTCTACAGAGAACCCATTTCCGAACGTCCGAACAGATTTACATCGAGGCGTACAGAATGATGATATTTTTTGAAGAGGCAGTCGAAGCGATCGAAATGGAAGCGTTCAACTTACCGGCAGTCCTGTTACATCCTATCGATAGCAACGAGTTTTACTTCAATGTTTCGGCTAGTTCTCTGAATCATTTGTAACTTATGCCATTTCGTTCTGAACGATTTCCATTTTAGATTTTAGATTCCGAGAAACTAATGGCTGCCATCGACGAGAATCAGTTGAACCGGTTCACGTTGAGGACGACAACACACATTCCATTGCAAGGAAAAGTGACGAAACGTGTGGCCAATAAGATTTTCGTGAAATTATTCTACTCACAGGAGTGGCGCTGTGGCGTCAAATACGACATCCATTTCGAACTCAATCAATTAAATTACCAGATTCAACATAGCGCCTTGGATTTCATCGAAATGCATCGACTGTTTCCCGTTTTGATCAACAATCCATCGTACCATAGTCACAGTTATGATGCGTCCGTTACGCATATGAAACGCTTGCTTGCGTGTGACGAGCATATCGCCAGGAAAAGCGGTAGCCGTAGCATTGTTAAAACTACAGCGAAACCACAACGAGCGGACTTGAATCCAGAACAAACACAGGCAATCGAATGCATAATTGGTGGAAGCTACAATCCGCTTCCATATTTATTGTACGGACCACCTGGTAAGGTTACACTGCATTTATGCTGCTGTGTGCGCTACAATTTACATGAATATCTCGATCAAACAAAATTTAGGCACTGGCAAAACAAAGACCATTGTGGCTGCCATCGAAACGATCGTCCGGACAACTTCAAAGAATATTCTAGTTTGTGCTCAGTCAAATGCGGCGTGCAATGAAATTGCGGAACGTTTAGCCAAAGTGTTGTCAAACTCAGAAATGCTACGCATGTTTTCCGTGAACCATGACAAGACTGACATCGGCCCGTCAATTGCACCATTTTCCAATTTGTTCGACGGCAAACTCAATTATCCGGAACTGAATTATTTGTACAAATTCCGTGTACTAATTTGCACATTGTCCGTATCGGGATGCCTTTCCAGGGCATATGATTTGAATCCGAAACATTTCGGCTACGTATTCATCGACGAATCGACGAGTGCCTGTGAAACTATGACTCTGATTCCTATCGCAGGTTGGGCAGCATGAAGAAAAGCCAGAAGAATTATTTTCCAATTTTCAACCAAAATCATTTCTACATTCTCTTCAGGCTTATGCACAACCGTCAATAACGTTCATGCGAATATTGTGCTAATTGGAGACCCTAAACAGCTGGATGCTGTTATCAGATCAGATTGGGCGATTAAGCTGGGATTTAAGACGTCGTGGTTTGAGCGATTATTCAATGCAGAACTGTACAAACGGCATACGGAAACTGGTCAATTCAATGCGACCTACATCACCCAACTGACTCGTAATTATCGGTCGCATCAAGCAATACTTCAAATTCCAAATGAAATATTCTACGAAAATACTTTGAAAGCCGTTGTTGTACCAAGTAAGAGAAAAGTCAAACCGGATTGGGGAAAATGAAAATTTGTTGATCGCTCGAGTTTGAACAAATAGACCGAGAGCCTACGCGCACTTTTGACCCTCATAAGTGATCGGTATGAGACCTAAGCCACATTTTTCTACTGGCGTGCGCGGAGAACATTCTTGTTGAACGACTTTTGTAATTGAGCTCTAGGACGGCTCTAGCGAGAGCAGCCCTAGTGTATAAATCTGCTGTCCAACAATGTACAAAATTCACGTTGGTATCAAAATGAAGGTAACTGGAACCCTATGCAATTGAAAATGATTTTTTTTGACTGATGAGCGTGACACTGCACACCGATCATCACTTCCGATCATCCACCAAAAATTATACCTTTGATCATTGGGCTATCTATGAACTTCATTTTAACACCAATTTTGATCTTGTATCATGTTCGACGGCTGAGATATACACTAGGACTATCCTTGCTAGGGTCGTCCTGGAGCTCAAATATAAAAGTCGTAGAACAAATGTTTTTCGTGCAGGCCATAAGAAAAATATGGTTTCAATCCGCATCCGAATGAGGACACGGGCAATAAAATTGGTGACACTGAGCGAGTCGACAGGGATGAGGGTCAAAGATGCGAGTCGAACCTCGGCCGCATCGACTGAAACTTCTATGTAAAACAAACCCATTCTTGATTTGCAGATTTCATTAATCTAAACGTACCTGGTCTACAATCGAAAAACTTTCCAATAATTTTCCAATCGGTTTATGGATATTGTAAAAAGCCTGAAGACGATACAAGGTCAGTGTTCATGCACTTAGATGTAAAATGGAAATTTTCTGTCACTTCGTTGTGTTTTTCAGTTCGTTTAACTCAGCCGAAGTGACCTATGTTATGGAATACATTGAGAATCTGATGCAACCGGAAAAATACAACATAGCGCAATGTGACATTGGTGTTGTTTCACCATATCGCCTTCAGTGCAACATAATTCGGAAGCGGTGTCAACGACACGGCTACAAACATATCACCATTGGATCTGCCGAACAGTTTCAGGGTCAAGAGCGAAAGGTCATGATCATATCGACTGTACGCAGTGGTGGCAGTAGATTGGGAGATTTTGTGAAGAATCCTCAGGTCGGTGTCATTTATGAAGAGTTTGCAAGGTGCAGCAATTGGATTTTTTCGTGCTAATTTTTGGTTTCAACTTTTCCAGAGATTCAATGTCATGATAACAAGAGCGAAAAGTCTCTTGATTGTTGTGGGCAATCCACAGTTACTTTCACAAGATGAAAATTGGTCGAAATTCATCGATTACTGTATTCACAATGGGTGTTTGCTTGAGGATGGAAATCACCATTATTAGTGACATGCGTTCTGCGCATCCATTTTTTTTTGAACTTTTTAATATTCTTCAATATTTTCGACGACTGAACTACTGTAGAATTAAGGCTGAAAAATTAATTTGTGATTCATGATTCACGAACAATTATTCCAATAACTGACTGTTCATATCATGAAACTGCTAATAAATCCATGAATGCTTTAGTCAAGCGTTCGCATTAAGGACATTTTTTTGTTGAAAGCAGTGCGAAACAATGCAGAAAGCAATTGCGAAAGATAACGCAATGAAAATCGCACTCGAAGATAAAGACTTTCAAATGCCAGATAACGAACAAGGTAAGATTAGCACAAGAGTAAGACTTGCTACCTCTGAACAGGGCCGTAGCTAGAAGACTTTGATCTCTGGGTAACAGCTCATTCCTCCGCCCAAAACTTAAATTTTTCTGTTGAGGTATTTCGTTTTCGATGTCTTTCATTTATAACTTTCTTAACTTCCGAGAGCTCCCCACTTTTAGTTTCAGAAAATGTCTCTATTGAATAAACGATTGGTCAATATGTTCTTGTTGCGAACTTGCCCCTGGAATCACTGTTCGATCGACGTTTTTTATGCGTCTTGTTTCTCCGCTTGCAATTGAGCCAAAAATAAGATTTGAAAATATCTGGCTGAGTAGCGAAAGCTTTTCTTCACAGCTTGTCTAGCATAT
>JANTFA010156262.1:0-10722 GCA_026413405.1 Phytosciara flavipes
TGTCTGGTACTAGCCTGACGACAAATTTTTCTTCCGGTGCTGTTGCTGCGTTATCCTCCGGAGGGGCCATGGTGACTTTACGTAATTTGCTCGGGTGGTTTATGGACTCGTTTAGTGATTCGTCACTCTTCTCTCTGAGTCGTTTGGTGTTGTTTCCAATCGAACTTGTTCCTAGGTGGTTGGCCTCCACGAGGTTTCCTGCCTGATTTGCTGGATAGGTGCCGCTTTGATCGGGGTGGATTGGTGGAAAGACACTGGTAGCTTTTTCAGTCTCGACGCTTTGATCAGCACGTTGTGTTGCACCGCTATTTGTATTGATCATGGAGGTGTGCCCAATATCAAGGCTTGCCGCACCGCAGCTCAGCTCTGCTAGTTCTTTATCGCTGACCGAGATCTCGATACTTTCTTCGCAGCTATCGTAATCAACTTCGATTTCTGTTATATTACTGCCTTCTGCGTCGCTGTTAAACTCGTAGTCCTCTTCTATTTGCGTCGAGTTCAATGGCGCTTCAGACATAACCTCACAGCATACAGTTTTCTGTTTTGACCTTGAACCAAAAATGGCATGAGTGCTTTTAGCCTCGCTGATTACCTCAGGGTTAGAGTTTTCAATTATTACCTGTTTACAGACTGGTGGTGCCTTTGTATATGAATTTACGATAGCCGCAAGCTCCCTCTTGGGTAGTATGCCTACTGGACACTGGAAGTTGCGTGACCTTGGCACAATGTGTGTTCGAATTCCAGTTGAATTATTAATTTTCGCCGGGAAAAAATGCTCAATTATTCCTTTGTTGAATTCAGGTGATGCCCAGACTCTATCTATGACCACACGCACGGATAGTAAGTTCTCTGGACAATTGATACGGCTTGACCTTGACACAAAACGTAAACCATTTCCCGTTATGTCAATGCTTCTTATTGTATTGGAGTGTTCCGCTTTTACCTTTATAGATTCTGATGATAGCTCCGTTTGGACCGGTTCTCGTGATAGATTACTCCTCTTCTTATTTGTTCTAATTAGCACACTATTTCGTAAATCGTGGAAAAACAAAAAGTAATCTAGCCTCCATTCACCGCAATACTTTGAGCACAGTAATCGTTTAGCTATGAGTTGTGTGATAACTTTAGAGTGACGATTGAACCGTCTAGCTAGACTGACTCTATAGAAATGAATAATGCCGCCGCACGGACACTCTACACAGTATACAAATTGGCGGGAGACAAAACTGTACCCGATGTTCGCATAGCGATAATGTTTACACACTACGAGTTCAGTCTGTATGCGTGAGAGACACAACCACCTTGGAGAGACAGTGTTTAAGACCTTCTTGAAATAATTGAATTTGTCCCTTATAATAATCTGCGTAATGCACTGCATAATACATGGAGCAATCATTCCTTTTCGCTCTTTAAATTTGCGGTATTTCACATCAGAGCTATTCAACGTAAGAGCAACTTCGCTTGGATGTATGCGCTTGAATTTGTGGTAATTATTCTTAAGTCGCCATGCTGGAATTGGCAATTTGTTATTCACAGTGCACACCAACACTCTCAGGTCACTACCATCAACACTCGCTCTTTTCCTCTCTTTGTAGTTGTCGAAAGCTTTGTCTGAGTCGCTGGTGCAGAGACTTTTCGAGTCTAAATGTGTTTGTATAAGCTGAAAGTAAGATTTAACATGTCGCCTTGCGGCATTTGAGAGTTTTGTTTGCACAAAACCCGATGAGCCTTTCGGCATGAGTAATTCAAGAGAGTTTCTATAGACGAAACCCGAAGAGCCAATTGGCAAGAGAGATACATAAAAGTTCACATTATATGAACACGATGAGCCATTCGGCCTGACGGTGCTATAGCAGTTGTCTATGTGTGAGAGGACAGCTGTAATAGCACCATTGTATGCATCATTTTGGCGATGCTGCATCTAATATTTCATCGATTGAAATTAGATTAATTTACAGTGGACCACCTTGAATTAAATCTGCATTCAAAGGTGGTCACCGGCCAACAATCACTAACTCCTTCACTAGTGTCGGCCTTACTTAGTTGATATTAGCGACTAAATATGAACTTTACTTGCACACGAAAAACACGTCTGTACTCGTCGACGCTCAAACTAGCAACTCGAGTTCCGCGAGTGTGCAAGCATTTGCGGTCGTCCCGTACTGACAAATCTAAAAAACATGATCACAATTCGACATATTATTCGGTCATGTTACACGTAAACATTGCAGGCTGAAGTAGCCATACGTCTATTTCATAGCGGTCACTCTTACGAGTCGAAACAGTAGCATAAGCTGAGATCTGGAGAGAGATATACTCCAACTTTCTCGGCTTTCTCAGCTTGTGCTACTGTTTCGACTCGTAAGAGTGACTGCTATGAAAGAGAAGGATGGCTACTTCAGCTAGAATGTTTGAGTTCAACGGTCAAGAAACACCAGTCAATGTTACACGTAAGTGACAGCAAATTTCAATTTATTCAATTTTAGTTGTAAATTTCTCTCACATTCCTTCCACCCTACGGCACAAGCAACTCCACCTGTTGTCATTTCTCTGTAGTTACCAGAAGTTACTGAAAGCATTGTAGAATCTATTCTTTCCTTATGTTTTTGAGGTCTTGTCTCATTAGAATCGGCAATTTGAAAGCCGAAAACTCCACTTTCAGTTACTTACTTGAAAATACCGACACGCAAATATTAATTGTCTCTACCTTGTACTCTGTCACCCTCCTGGACATGAGTATATGACAATGATGCCAACGAAATGAAATCAAAAATCCCATCTTTAGGTGAATGTGGGAAGTGTAGGATCTAAACTAATGGAAACTAAAATCGTAAAGGAAATTAATTTTGTCGACTGAAAGTTTTTGGAATTTAGAGGACTTTTTGGAAAGTGGATAGTGGAAATGGAATTGTAGCCAGTGGTTACCCCCTCGGTAAAATACGTTACGTAATTGTTTGGAACATTTTATTTTGCCTCGGTTGGTTGCATTGGGCGCTCGCCATTGACTCGAGTTACAAACTGCCAACCAATATTGGCAAAAGAAATGGTTCCAAACAAGGACATAATCTACTATTTTATTACTGCTTGTTCGGCTGTATAGCACATCAAAATATGAATTTTTTGTGTTTGTTTGTTTGTTAGAATCCAACACACATAATAGCGTTAAACTCTTCCATAATACAAAAGTACAAAATATATGTATGCGACACACCACCGTGTTTATTGACATTAATTCTTAATTGGAACAGTTCAATATCAAAATTAAAACAAAAACAACAATTTTAGTATGAGGGTGAAGAGAATGTGTGTGGTTAAATGTCGCAGCAGGTTCATTATAATGTTGGAGCGTTGTTGTCGTCGTAGTCGTCACAAGACAATCATAAAAACGAAAATTACAGAAAGTCCAGTCCGCTTTTTATTACTGGCATGATGGTAGAAACTGATAAAAAAAAATGGTTGGGAAACAACGACAAAGGCGAAAGTGTACTTTGTTTTTGATATTTATATAGAAAAACGAGGACATGGGAACTCGAATATTCTGAAACGTTTCTTTTTTTTTGTGATTTTCATTTTTCGCTGAGTTGACAGACACATTTCACAGATTGTATATTCCATTATTATGTATCCGTAGATGTCCATCTCTTCGTTCATGTTATATTAATCGGATCATGAATAATGCATTGTGACACCAATATATTTTTTAAAACGACCAGATGCCTTGTATGATGCAATTGAATATTCATTGCAACTAATTTCTGGACAATAATTTCGTTCTATCCACTTGGAACTTTGTGTATGGGAAAACTATAGTCGATGATGATTAGCATTTATATTGGATGCTGGTGAACATCCATCTGGCTGGTTAATAAAATAATTTGTGTCGAACAAAATGAAAAATGTTAAACTGCGGAAAAAAGATTTGAATAAAAAAAAAGAACTCGGAACGAAAATCGGATGGGAACAGTTGTTGCATTTTAAGATCGTTCCACAAAAATATCGTCGTCAATTGAAAATGAAAAATGTGTTTTGTCTACCAACAACAACATGAGAGCATGAATATGATGAAATTGTGAGACTTAAATCGAACAAACATTTATTATAAATTATGAAAGCGAGAAAATCGAAGTTTAAATTTTCGAATATATAAATTACAAAGCACATCCCATTTTTGCACAAATTTTTATTTTTAGGAAAAAAGAGAGAAAATGTTTCAAAATAAACGTGTTTGTGGTGAGTGTGTCAGAGAAATATTTATGGATTTGGAATTATCAAAAAATCTGGCCCAAAGCTGCATCGGAATGGAGCAAAAGAACGTATATGTTATCATGGCTGGTGTGTATAGCATGTCATATAGCTTGGATGTTGTTCATGTGATATATTAGAGGACTTGCGCAAATGACGTTTAACTAACTGACTGTTCCAAATGATAGAGACCAGTTTTGGTAAAAGGACCAGTGCTGAGATCAGTTACTGCTGTCAAAGGAGTTGTCATCAAATATTAGCAAAAAATTGAATTAGAAGCACGTTGAGAACGTGCCGTGTTCACCAAATTTAGTTTAACTAATTGCTTTTCCGTCGGTAAACACTGGATGATCACAACGAATATCTTAAAATACAAAAGAATGTTTTTCACACAAACAGCAACTTTGACATCTGCACCTACGTGAGAAAATTTTTAAGTGGTCCGTTCATTAAATTGGAGCACTTTCTGATCAGTTCAATTGAACTGGTATCGGTGTCGTCACAAGTCAAAATAAAGGAAATCACAGATTTGAACTGAGCTCAACTCTCAATTTGTTTTTAATTTATGAATCTTTGACAGGTGCCCTCCGAGACCAGTTAAATTTTACTGGTTTTCGCACTCCTTTAACACTTTGTGCACGTGGCTAGTCTTTTTAAGCTCTTAAAAAGTCTATTGAATGTTCGAGGAGAGCGGTAGCCAGTTAAATTTAACTGGTCTCGGGTGTCAGTTGTCAAAAATTCATGAACGAAAAACAAACAATGAGAACTGGGTTCACTTTGAATTTGTATGTGATTTCTCTCATTTTAACGTGTGACCCCAAGACCAGTTGAATTTAATTGATCAAATCCTCCTTTTGAAAAACATCTATTGGAAGTTTCGGTACGTGCCTAGAAAGGTACTCGGCCCTGGGAGTCGAAACTATTTTTTTTGCGCCTGAAGATCATAATTCGATGGTTTTCGACACTCGTTTCCGTGTCGAAAAGTGGTATTTTTCTGGACAGATATTTGCAGCCGGAAAAGTTACTTTTCCGGCACGGCCGCTGGTGGCTTTTTTGTGTTTTTGAGTTTCATCTCATTCTGATCCTCAGTCGCGAAAAAGTCCGTTCGTAATACGTGATGAAAGCTGAATTTTTCGGTACACGTCGACTAGTACCGAAAAATTCGGCTTTTCATCACTTATGTACTATTTCAAAATTCCTCGACTTCCTCTTGCATTCCCCTTCGGAAACATCAACAATAAACTATGAGGCATTAAAGTGTTTAAGTGCTCATATCTCTTCCGATAAGAGTGGGGAAATTTTGAAAAAAAAATTGTTTTGGCTACCGGGTCGAGTACCTTTTCAGGCAAGTATTAAAAAGTTCAATAGAAACTGCGTCCAATTTCGGTGTGCTGTTTTTCAAAAGAATCCATCAAAGTGTTCTCCTTCAACACTCAATAGAGTGTTAAAGGAGAGCGAAGACTATCTAGTTAAATTTAACTGATCTTGAAGGCAACGTCGAACATTTATGGTTGAAATACAAAATTGAGAGTCACACTCTGTTAACAAACACAATAAATTTGTTTCTCAAGAAATCGAATTCATAAGTTGACTTACTTGCTACACGTCATTTGCGCAATCTCCTTATTATGTCGGTTATATTTAAGTTTGTTCATAAAAAATGTTAATTTATATTTGACTTTGATATAAAATATAGTGTTGACTGTTCAAGGCAGGTGTGTAAACTTCAAGTGAAAAGAGTAATAAAGTATTGGAATAGTAAGAAAAAAAAAATCGGAATCGAAACAAAACATTGTTTAGTATAAAGAAATCAAAACAAATCAAACATAAAAATACGTCGCGCAAATGCAATTGAATTACAAATCGACTTAGAAAAAGCTCAGAATTTTGAAGGTTAGGCTAGAAGAGTGTGTAAAATCAAGACTCAGAGTTTACAGTGACCCACACCCCAAATTATTTCCAATTTTATCAGTCAGTTTCATAAGTCTCAATGCATCTGCGCAACATTCCTAATGAGAAGAAAATGGAAAAAAATGCTTACACTCAGACATTATTTTCTGGAAACATAGTGTACGTATGTCTTAAAACGGAAAGCTTTCAACCAATCAAACCAAAAATTTGAAAAAAAATTGTAAAAAAAAATCTGTCAGAGATGTTTTCCACGTAATAGAAGCAACATTTTTAGTTTCTCAACAAAAAAAAAGTAAAAAAAAATTCTAAAATTGGAAATTCAAAAAGCCAATCTTTTAGGGGTTGAGCAAGTGACAAAAAAAAGTTTTTGCTTTATAAGATCAAAAACATTACCCGAATACAAAAACAACTTTTTTTGTAAGGAACGTTCATAATTTGTTTTGTTAAAAGAGCTTTCTTACCGACCTCTTCTACAACGCCGCTTTGCATTTTTTTCGATTTTCCTATCCAAGAAAAGTAATAAAAAAATCAGAATGACAATTTAAACAAAATCCTTAAATTATAAAATGGAAAAAGCATACGAAAACAATTAGAAAGAAAAACGGGTAAAGATGAGTTGCAAACGGATCATAACATTAACTTTTTTTCGATGACTCTAAAAACATTGTGGAAAGAATGATTTCATGGTGGTGTTCACTATTTCAAGCTTCTTTTATTTATAGATTCCGAATGGGCAAGTTAGCGTTTTCGTAGTTCATGTAGTGATTTCTAGTCTAATACATGAAGATCTTGCGCCTTGAGATCATAAACTCCCGTTGCTCCCGTTTTTGGGACGGGTCGGATCCCTTGACTGATAACTCGATGATCTTAAAAATCGTAAATGGAAGTTTCCCTGATTATCCTTAAACCAATTTTATCCGCTTGGTAACCTTGGCTGGCGCTAGACCCTTGACTTTCAGTCAAGGGAATATATTTTGCATTTCGTGTCATGAAAATTTTTGTCATGTAATTTCGAACTTTCGTTCTCGGTAATTGGTGACCGAATGCTAAATTTTTGCATGTAAATTTTAGATGAAATGAGTCGAGAAAGAATCTAAGTGAAACACTGCTCTATGTTGTGCGGTGATTTATTCGAACCAGCGATCGTTGAGCTATGAGCTCAACGCGCTAGTCTCCTACACCACCAAGACTTCAATAAAGCAATCCTCATTTCAGATCCATGTTTGTAGCGCGTTGGGCTCATAATTCAACGATCGCTGGTTCGAATCCATCACCGCACAGCATAGAGCAATTTTTCATTTAGATTCGACTTATTTCACCTGAAATTTACATGAAAATTTTTGTAAAAAATCTCTTTATGCTGAAGTTGAAGACTTGCCTATTGCATCAATTCGCGGTACTTTTCAGTTTAGCACCAGCCTGATTCCTAGCCCGATTCGTATATTCACAAATAAGATCACTAACTGATCGAAATTTTGGGTACACAAATCTGATTGTAAGCGGCGCTAGTGTCAAATAGCAATAATTCTTTCAACTGACACCAGAGGCGGACTGGTTGGGCAATATATGAAATTTTCTTCGAGGCAGCGGCATCCATTTAGAATGAGAGTTATATAAGACGATTGAAAACTAAATCTACCTCCCCGAAATCAGATTTTTTAAACGAAGCTGCCTTCTCGATACCAAGAAAAATATAAATTCTTCGACTCTATAAAAAACAGTAGTCCCTTATCTGAAATAAATTTCAAAACCGTGCGACAAAAAGTCTCGAATCCAGCAGATATACCGAAGAAATCGTTACACGTCTGCACACTTTTCAAAGGTGTAGCTGTTATAGTTCTTGAGAACAATATCGGTAAAGCCGGTTTAATTGCGAAGATGTCACAAGCACACTACTCATAAGTACTCTAAAGGTCCCGTTACAAAAGCGTAACGATAAAGATCTCAGAATTTCTCTTAATTGCATCTCACATATGATTGCATTGCTAAACAAGGTGGGTTGAAAGGTTTATTTAATTGAATGCGATTTCTTTTACCACTATCGGAATGTTTGTTCACAACTCAATTTCTCTTATCTCAAAACTTGTATAGTTTTAGATTTGAACGGATGTGAACATTCCATTCCAATCAAAAGAAAGCTTGTTCAAGTAATACTAAAAGGATTGAGAAGAAGAAGAAGAAAAAGTATTAAAAATGTACTTGGAGCTTAGAGACACAGTAAAATGCACTGGCATTAACAGTGTGCATTTTTCAATATGCACACTTCAATCCACATAATCCAGTTTTCGTGCTGTTTAAAAGAAAAATCGGGGGAAATATATTCCACATGAAGCGAACAGTTCCTCCACAATAAAACATTTTCCACAGTTTTGTTGATAGAAATTTCTACAGTTTATTTTAGATCCGTGCAAGTCGCCTAGGAGGTCATACAAAGCTGACGTCCGTATTATTCAGTGCTGTCAGTTGATTTAAATCAACAAAAACTCAACCGAAACATATTTTATTAAGTCAAATGAGAGTTCTTCGTCCTAGTTAGGGGAATAGAACATACAATTGACTGCATAAAATACATTTTTGGTCGAGTAATTGAAGAATTAAATCTGCTGGCAGCATTGCGAAATGTGACCGGTCATTTTTGGACGACCCCCTCGTTAGACAGAAAACAAAACCATAAACACTGGGTGGCATGAAAACGATACAAGTATATTCGGAAGAAGAAAAAAGTAAAGTAGAAAAGAAATTCGTAATAATAAATATTAAAATATATCGAAAACTTGTACAGAAAAATCGTGCCAGTCCTTACCACTTTCTTTGCGAATTTGAAGTTTTTATTGGCACGCATTAGTCAAAAATTTAGTGAAGGTGGGTTGATTCGAAAACACGACAATCAAATTAGTTTAGCCACCAATTTCATTTCATATTTTAATTGGAAGTCATTTTTTGGAAATGTAAGTTCACGATTTTTGTTCATTTTTTTTTTTGTATTTTTTGGTTTACAAATTGTATTGCACACATCCATAATTCATGTTTGTAGTTGACGTGATTTTTTATTCAATAGGTCGCAAGTACAGTAAAGTAGAGGCGGTAGAGATGTTGGTTGTGTTTTTTATATAAATAATTGGGTAAAGGAAGGGAATATCAGTTTTCGTATAAAATAAATTATCTTTTAATGGTAAAAATTAGATTAAGTGAAAATGGTTGTGTCTCTGTTATTGTTTCTCCAATTGAGATAAAGTATTTCCAGACAAGTAAATCTCTTTGTTTTATACTCAATTTGGTAGTAAGAATGGCTATCAGGACACATATAAGAATTGCAGAAGAGTTACATTAGCGAATTGTAAGAGAAATGAAATGTCATGCAGTCAGCTTCGCTGACAATGTCTCTGATTTGTAATTGTTGAAATCCTTCTACTCGCATCGACAGACTATTTCGAAACGAAGCTGAATGATTGGAATTTCATTTTTCTTGTAATTCGCTTTTTGCATTTAACCATTCCAGTTATGACAAAATTTGTGAAAAATTCTAAAAAATTGCTTCGACTCGATTCCAAACGAATCGCCCCCGGTTGCAAACACTCTGTGAAATTATGTTCGCAACCTTAGACAAATTGACAGAATTTGAATAGCTCCTAGTACAAACTGACTCAACAGTTGACTCAAATTGGGTGCACTCACTTTTCCCATCACTGCCAGTGAACGTCCAACGGTTCAAGTGGATTAGAACAGAGCTCCTTCAATGTTATTCCGAAATGATCCAGAAGGGACGCCCAAATATGAGATGGATATATGGCGTCGAATCAGATCTTCGGGCGCTAGGGATAAGGAGTTGACAAAGTGTAGCGAATGACAGGCTGCGTTGGAACCAGATTTCCGATCAGACCAAGGCTGATAAGTGAGTGTAAAGCCGGTGAATATTCTCTCACTTTTATAGCCTACCCCATCTGCACGCCGTCAATCGCTGTGTGGAGAGCCTTTAAAATCTTTAAACTTTGGAGTGTCGATAAGAAAATTACTCAAGTGAGAAAAGAATAGAATAGCGAGGAGTTTGACCATTGCCACGATCTGGGAGATATTTGGAACTTCTTTCGACGTTTTACATAAATATGCACTTCAAGAATGCCTTGGCGAAATTGAGCAGTCATTCTTCTCTGCACGTACATTTCTGGCGAATTATAAACGGAATGAAAGATGAAATTTTCCAAATCCAGCCAGCGTTGTGACTCTACCCAAGAAAAAATAACTCGTAAATTAGATTTTGAATGAGAATACGAAGCAAAAGCTCGGAGCAAATGCTTCACAAGCTCCTACCAGTCAATGTGTAGTTTCTGGTTCTAACATAGAAAAAAAGTGGAAAGTTCATACAAACTCTACTTTCTGCTTGTTTGAGATGATGAACCCTCATGTTTTTGTTCGAAGATTTTTCGAGCTTTTGAGATTGGAAGTATTCAGAAAATGATGCTTGAAGATCTTTTCAGCTGTAGGTTGAAGCAACGGGGTGCTCACTCAGATTAACCAAAAACTAAATAGTTGATTAACCGGGATTAACCAACATAACTGACGATAATCCAT
>JANTFA010156273.1:0-10720 GCA_026413405.1 Phytosciara flavipes
ATGAGAGATACAGAAAAATTGCTCATGACCTTTTTTGTTGGAAATTTAATTGGCAACAAAAAAGGTCATTAGCAATTTTTCTGTAGCTCTCATATTTTTCGAGATATTTTGGAAAACGTTTCGGGATTCAAGAAGTGCACTTAACGTTTTTTGATAAAACGCTCTTCCAATAGACTGTATGTTATCCTGGATGACTTTGAAAATAGTTTTTTATTAGGAGTTGCTTAGGTAGACCACACCCAGCAGGCCACGGGAAACTTAAGCCTGATCTGGTCACACATTCGATGCTGCTGAAAATCCAATTTTCAATCAAACTTTTCATGTGGAGTATCGTCGGAAAGCTATTGGAATATTCATTCAACAAAAAACAGCTCCAACCAGCGCATGAGCAATTTGGAGAGACGGGATGGTCAAAACCTTCAAAATTGGTCGAATATCGAGGTTTTTGAATTCTACTGCAGTGGGTTTATTTCACAAAAATGTGGGGCCCACTTTTTGCATCTTTAAATTTCACAAATATTTCTAGCCAATAAGCCCCATAATTCTGCAGGATCATCTTTCCGACCAACTAGTCTATAGAATACGGGTTTCAATAATCTATTTGTTCAGATATAGATGAAGGGCGAACCACCATGCCAAATCAATTCAACAGAAATTCCGTATTGGCATGCTCACTCAGCACGTCTTCCACCATTTACTGGAAATGAGCCTTGAAGAAAACAAATACTTTTTTTAAAAACTAAATCTGCTTTGGAGGCTCTAATGGTTTTGCATTAATACTCACTGACGGATCATATTGATGTGTCGAACAACATCTATCATCTAATATGCCTTAGATCTTCACTTTTAATAGAAATAATATCAAATTCTGCAAAAAGTAGCTTTCTGTCGGACAATACCCAGAGGATACATTTGCTCTTCACTGTACTTTAGCTGCTCTCAAACACATTTTACTTAAGACATTATTTGTGTTCTATTATAGGTACAAATGTAGAAAATAATGTTCAAAATACACCAACAATATGAAAATCTGCATAAGTTCTCTTAATATTCTGATTTTAACTGAATGGACTTCCATTACATGGCATAATCCCAAGAGCAAAGAATGGATGTAACATTTTCCAGGGCTGTAGCCAGTACATCAATACATGTTTGATCGGAAGTAAAATATGTACTCATGGTACTGACTCATTCCAGCGTTCCCTACGTTACATTCTAAGAATTTTTTTAAATTAAACAGACTTTTACAAAAGAACAATGAATTTCTATAGAATTTTACAAAATTCTCAGAATGTATCGTAGGGATGCAGGGAACGCTGGAATGAGCCTACTGATGAATTTGTGCTTTTGATATGAAACAGGAATTTTAACTTGCTAATTTTTCACCTGCTCCAGCACTTATTTGGCTGGATTGTGTTTTCTCGTATAGTCAGGTCTGTAGCGATTAGTGCCGCATGTCTAGATTTTGTCAGCTGGTAAGACAACAAAACGCCGGTTTCAAAATGATGTTGGTTTATTGTCTTCAGGTTTGTGAGGCTACAAAATCTTAAACTGCTAAATTAGTCTTCAGGCAAAATCGACTAAACACAAACAAAACTTACTTCTAGTCTCTCGGCTATAACCGGTAACAAACCCGGTTTCTTATCGCTATCGCCTTCGCCGTAAACCTTTAGGTAAAATGAAATCACGTGTGAGCTTAATATCTATTCATGTTACTCGAAAACGTCCAAGAAAATGGACCAAATCAAAAGGTAAACAAACACAAAAACGATTTTCTTACTTGTAACCGATTGCTAATCCTTTTCACGCCGGTTACATCAAATACGAGCAATGAAATCTTATGCTTAGACTGTAAACAAAACGTATCAAAATGTTAGGCTAAAGTTTCAGGCACATTTTGCGAATAATTGTCTAACGATTGTCTCTCTTCTGCCATTACATTCTGCCATTACAAAAATCGCTGATGGCGAGAATATTATTCGGCTTAACTTCACGCGATCAGCAAAGTAAAAATGTCTTCACTCGTTCGGTACGGATATTGATATGACAGTTCGATTCAATTGTCTGGATTTACGTCCAGCGTGGCAGCGCGATCAGTGTTGCCGTTCATAAAAAGGTGGTCAGGTCACTATTTGAATGGCCTCAAATTTCCTTACCTGGATCATTTTATTGCACCAGTTCAAAAAAAATTGAAACCTATAGGGAATTCGAAGAAAAGATTCAAGTCAGGAAAATACCTGCTTCTTCTCTACTCGAATTAATTATCTGTTTTCGGCTTGAGAATAAATTTTGTTATTCTATTATGGCGATTCTATCTAAAAACATACGCCATGGGTTGAAACCGCCTCAAGACTGACCCTCCGGTCACTCACGGTTGTCTTCCAGTCATTTAGACGATGCAATGCATGAAAGTCTAAAAAAGTGTAGAAACTGCAGGTAGATGATAATACTGGAACCCGGGCCTCGACATCGACAACGTTTTCGTTTCACCTTTATTCCAGGTGTTGGTTTTCCCCTCGAGATTTTTATCAATTCCGCGGATTATTTCTCTGAAACGCAAAGGATTTGTTTTTCATATTGAATTTTCCATTAACATAAAATAACTCTTTTTATGAATTTCCATCAAGATTTTTTTGCATCAAGATTGGGAACAAGCAGAAAAACGAAAGCAACGTACAAAGTGTTGGAGTCGCAATCCAAATCCCACCAATGGATGTAAGTTTTGGTGCCCCCGCTGGAAGTGTTATAAACAATTTTTCATTCCTTCTGAATATTTCGCATAAGTTTATGCAGATAACGTGTAAGGGCACAAGTAACGGTAACTTGTCAACCTTAAAATCACACGAGCGTCTTCACACGATACACATTGTATAATACCGACCGTCTGTGTAAAAGGTGTTATTCAGTGCTGTTATTTGAATTTGATGTGCTAAAGTCGACCTTTATTATATCGTTCGGTCAACTGATATTTTATTGCAGGTGAAACAGTCATTCCGGTAAATCAATTTTCCGAACGAGAAAACCATGATATTTTCACTAACATTCGAATTCCTTAATCTCTTGATCACACAAGGTACATACGAGCCTAACGAATTGTTTAAAGTGATGACTTTAAGAAACACCAACTTCATGCACTGTACTTTATACACATTTTTGCTCTTGTAATAAGTACTTGTGGTTTATCAAACAATTTCATCTTTGAAAGTTTAAAACGAAAGGAAATTGGATTTTCTTTAGCTTACACTTGCATACAGTTCCGTCTTAAAGGACTACGTATGTTCGGATACCATGGCTGTAATATGCTTGTGGGAATCTTAAGTTTAAAACAATATCTTTTGCTCTGTGGGCAATTATGCTATTGAGATTGAACTTGTTAGATGATAATCGAGATTACTTTCAAATTTACACGCTTTCTGAAGCGCTAGCATGTTGAATATTGGTCGATAACACTTTTTTTGTTTTAGCAGAAGGAGTGTGTTACAGTAATGAACGTGTTTGTAAATGAGAAACTTTGAATAGTGTAAGATGCAAAGTTTGGCTATCGATTGATATGCTGACACAAAATGAAAGCGAAAGTCCACTTCAGTGGACTATTTTTTGTGATTCCAATTTATTAATTGGTTACGGAAGGGTTCTACATTCCACCGCAAAACGCTTCGCAAAATTTCATGAAGTTTGAAGCCATTTTATCATAGAGTTTAGCATTAGCGCCATCTCTCACCAAGTCAAACACCTAAAAATCGGAACATTTTTTTTTTGGTTAAACGTTATTCCGTTTTCGAGCTTACTGTTTATAAACAATTGCAGTACTTCACATGCATTAAAATGACTTTGGTATACACACTGTGAATTATCAGACATATCACGTCTGTGCCGATTAATAGTAGATTACTATACCAGGGAAGTAATTTGATCATTCGTATTCATATGAGTAGAACCGAGGGCTTCCTTTCCAATTTCATATTTCATTCCCGGGTTGGCCCATATTTTCTTAAACATATTTTGGGTACGTGAGGAACAATATAGAAGAACTATTTTCTAGTAATGGGACTTGCAAACTAACGTGCGCCCATGATTTTGATGAAAAAATGTTGCTAGCATGGTCGAGCTGATGCTAATTGTCCCCTAAAAAATTTGCATGAGCACCCAGACATGCTTGAAAATGCCTCCATGCCATGTCATCTCTCGAGAGCAGCTCTATGAAAAAAACTCGCTAAAATTGAACCAACCTAGAATATGTGCAAGCGGTGCCAGTACAAATAATTATGTTATGTTACAACGAAAACACTGAACGAACTAAGTTCAAAAATGTCTTTTAAGGGTGCTCTGGCGTTCTGGACAAAAAGAATCGTAAAACTAAGTGACATTTTTTGGCCAAGACATTTTTTAAATCGACTTTTGACCGTGAAGCTATGATAGAGCGTTTTTTGCCAAACGAAGAAAAATGTAGATCTTGTTGTCGCAGACCTTGTTATCCTCAACACAAAACATACACTTCAAAGTCAAATTCCAAATCCGCACAAATCCGTTAAATAAAGATTGACGTTTTCAACTAAACGTACCTTCAACATGTTGGAGCTAGCAGCGAAAATCATCAAATATCGCTTACTTCAACGGCGATTATCTCGAGAACTGTCGCTATTTCCATTGGTGTGAAATGAACCATTGGTGTGTTAGAAACCCAATTGGAAGAGATTGATTTTCATCACTTTCACGTACTTCTGAAATTCTATGGAAATCGATGGAAAAAATAATATTTCCTCCATTATTTCGAAAAGTGCTCGCTGCGCCACCCTACCCCCAGAACAAAAGTGATATTCGATTCGGTTAAACCGCACCGTGACCTATATTAGACGATGCTTTCGAAAGTGCATTCAGGAAGAAAATTCAGTGAAATGAAATTATTATTCCAATGGCTGCTGGAGTTGAAAAGTCACCACATCGCTTTCTGTATCCTGAAAAATGTTTAGCTATTCTAAAGATTGTTTTCCTGCTGAGGACGACACCGAATTGGAACCACAGCGAATTCATCGATGAGGCCGATAATGCATTTAATTCTGCGGTTCAACATCTTTCGAATGCAACATTGAACGACGGAACTTGGATAATGGCATCACTTCCAATCAATTCGGGAGGCATTGGTGTTCGCAGAGTCAAGGATACTCCTTTATCTGTTAGTTTTTCTGTCATCCGTCAACGCTTAAATTTGGATAGTAGTGTATAAGGAGGAGTGGTCAAAAATTACTAATTCTTGCTGGACAGCCCCTATGTTCTACTTACATCAATTTAAACATTTTACGAAATTTTCATTAAAATACCTGAGGAAGCCAACTATTTTCCCCATTTTGTCACTTCAAATTTCTTGAGCAATGCCTATTTTCTTAGAATGTATTTACCCCAAATGGTTGAACGGCGTCTCTCTGTTCCAAAATGAAACATTAGAGCGATTCTCACGATTTATTTGAAAATGAAACTTTAGAATTATTTTTTTACATCGCTGCCTATTTTCATGTCCGAACAAATTAAAATTTTCGAAAAATAAAATCACATCGTGTGAGAACAATATAAACCCTGAATCTGTGGCTACACCAGCTACACGCGAAGTAGAGTGTCAGCTACATGTTCTATATCAAAATTTAAAATGTGAAAGTAAATCAGGAATTCGGATGTTATGCTACAACATTATATACACCATCCACCATAATCAATTAAATTTCCAGACCAACCAAAAACATGATTCTGGTTTAAGTTAAACATTTGTGTGTTTTATGTTGCGAAACATTACAATAATATGAACAGTAGAGACGAATTAGCGCTAATGAACACGTCAATTGTTATTTATGAATAGCTTTCCTAAACGATGAGCATACAAACACACACAACACACAACACACCCTCCTATACAAAATAAATGTCAATTCTATAAACAAAATTGCGACGTATTAATGTGTACACATTACAGGAATCGCCTCAGATTGATTATGATTTTTGCAAAATTCGACATATAATAGAAAACACTGAACGGTACAGACCAATAAAATTTCGTTTTCAGACCCGTACGAGAAACGGTGGTCTTACGATTTCACTTTTACGTTTGTAACACCTCGAATTCGAATCCCTGAGCGAGGGCCAACCTTCTTTGGTCACTCCTAGATGCCAAAGCAACATTTAAAAAATGCCCGCAGGTCAACAAAGTTTACGCAAATTTGTCCATTTTTGGATTGAACGCAAATGTGTCTGAAGCAAATGAAATGACTACACCAATCCAGGAAAGAAAAGTTTGACTTCGGGCTGGGAAGTTACAGCCCTAAGTTTCTTTTTTCAATATCTCGAATGAATTTCATCTGATTTTCATGAATTTTTTTTTGTTCGGAATGACGACAGTAAAACGGTAAGACTGTTTTCGGTGACCTAAAAAATAGCCACAAACCAACATTTTGAATTGTAGCGTTTTTGGCTTATATTTCGAGTAAAACTTCGTAACTTTCGTTTGTTTGAAAGGTAGTGTAGAAGCGGTAGAACTGTCACCGGTAGCCTTATAAAATGGCCACCAACCGCCATTTTGAATTTTTGTGTTTTCTGGCCCTATCTCAAGTAAATTCAACTTGATTTTGATGAATTTTTGAACAACGGATGAGTGTAAATAGAATGATCGAAAGATGCCGCATTGCAAAGCAGTTTTAAGATGTATGTTTTTTATGGACAACCAGCCTGTATGGCATACGTTACTCGTATGGGTCCCTGTTGTGTTTGTGTCTGATTGGGCTTCGTTGCATCATTCATGCTGTCCATTATAATGAATATCATACGGATAAAATGAGGTGATTTTCAATATTTTTAGCAGCCTGGTAAAATTTATGGCATGGAGAAATTTATATATTTTTTGTGTGGAACTAAAGGTACATTGAGTTTTTCATGTGCATGGTCTAACTGAAATCGTGATTATTGATTCTGGAATCTTTAGCAAGTTTTTGGTGAACTTAGGGTCACTCATAAACGTGGCACGCATTGCTATAGGTATACGAAAACATGGGACGAGGTGGATCAAAAATTTGTAAGAAATATAGAGCGTCATTTATGAATATCCCCTTAGTACCTTAGACTAAGTGGAATATGACGTGATTTGTGTATAGATTGGAAAGCGTAAGTACATTCAAAAGGGTAAAGTTCGAGGTGAGTTTTCGTATATCGTCATAATTTCTTCAGACTGCTGTGAAATGTTCGTAGAAGCACTCGCATCCCAACTCGTGTTATTTTGCCATCGGCGGACTTTCACGGTGGATTCCGTTAAATAAGCGCGAATATTCGAGAAAGTGTGAAAACTTTGAAGGGCGCTGGTGCCTCAGAGAGGAGCTTACGCGTCCCGATACTTGTTGTTTTGTCGATCCCCTAATCGATCCCACCCACTTTTGTACCCGAAACTGCAAATTTTTCAAACTACATCATTTGCGACAAATGAACCGTCTCGTGAGTGATGCAAACACATAGCTCATGAGAAATTATCCGCATACCATGGATCTTGCGGTAAAATGAAAAATCGTAACATTCTTTCATCATAATAACCCACCCAGTAAATGGGAATGAGCTTTCAGATGTACAGATTGGTTTAAAAGTTTCCTTTGTTGAAAAAAGAAATAATTTAAATTTCCAATTATAATGTCACTCACACTAAATTATTATAATGTTAACATTTCCCATCCAGTGGCATATAAGGCAATAAAACTCAACAGTTCAACGAAATAAAAAAAAAAATTGTGCGAAATAATTTTCTCAATTTTCAATGAAAATTTTATTAGAAAAGTTTTACCAGCGGAATCATTGAGCAAAATGTTCGATTCGAAAAGATTGTATATAAATGCTTTCAACCTCCAATTATATGATATTCTACTGTGCGTTCATCGTTCCACCTCAAACAATAATATTATATAACCAAAAAAGTGTAGAACCATCATGCGGGCACGTTAGTCAGTGCGTGTGACGCAAGTTCACACTACAAAAGATTCCAAAAATAGCTATTTGCAGTATAAGTATTGAAATAAGGTCGTTTTGCGGACGTAAGAGATGTAGAGATGTAAGTTTGCCGATCGAATATAGGAGCGAAATTGTTTTTTACCGGTAAGCCGTGTGACATTCCTCAACTCAACTACCACAGATCCGAACCAGTCCAGACAGTTGTGGTTTGTGCCCACGTCTGGCAAACGAGTTAACCATTACGCCATTGAGTTGTTGTATCGAGATGTTCAGTAAATTATTTGACGTATTGCAAATGACGTATACGTAAATCCAAATACATAGGAGGTCTTGCCAAGCAGGTAATCGGCTGCAGCTGTACCAGTATCAGAATTTGTTCTGTTTTGTTCAAATACAGCGAATCTTGACTCTTGGCTACAATGAACCGAATAACGTAATCTGGGCATCAGTACGAGTTCAACAATGTATCGGACGTCCAAATTGGTTTACAGTTGACTGAGATATTGCCTTTCAAAGGTTGGTATACTTTTGAATCAAATGTATCAAATTTGTCCTAATCTGAAATGATAAATTTTGTCAACGTTTGTTGGTTTCTCTCTTTGCTTGTTTGTGGTAAAAATCTACTTCGACAACGGCCGTTTTTGATGAAAGTTTGGGAGTTATTCGGAGGCCTAATTCTAAGAAATTTAAAAAAAAAATTGGGTTCCAGTGATTTTGTTTGGGATCTAGAAGCAGCTGAAGTTAAAAAAAACCCATGCGTTCACGGAACGGAATATTATGTTTGTCACAATAATTGTCCGGGTTCAATCACGCCAATTTTCTATTACTTATTGTGATAAAAATGACATGTTTGCAGCAACCACGTTACTATTATTGTGTCAACGATTGTAGCATGTTTATGGTGAACATTACATATGTTTGTGTCAAAAAAAACATTTTTACATATATGTTTTTCACAAACATTTCTAATGTTCGGCCTCCACTACGCGTCGCTTCGCGACGCTCCGCTCCATCCTCGGACCTTTTCACTCCCTGGGACAAAAAGACACCTTTTTGGTCCTTGTGACATAATATACTATTTCATGATAAATGAGACTGAAATATGAGCGAGCACGAGCCAGGTCGAAAAATGATAATTCTGCGAATGTTCCGGGTAGAGCAGGCATCGGTAAGCTCTAAGCCGGAGTTTTGTAGCTGGATTAATTGATAGGAGAAGAAATGAAGACACAAGCAAAACCCTCAAATCAAAGTTTCGATCACCCTTTTCGATCTCGTATTTCTTGATTTTAAATATCAATCTTTCAGTACTCAGGAATGATTTCGAAATTTCTCTTTGCCCAATTTTCCAGATTTTTCTTAGATAAAAAACATTCGATCAAAAATGTTTTTCGCTTTTCTAAATACGGTAAAAAGTACGATATTAAAAAGAAACATTTTGTAAGTTGGGTTTACTCTGTCATTTTCATCAGATATGAATACTTCACCAGAAACGGAATCTAAGTTTAGCCATTATTGTGGCTACTACTATGCTCACTATGCTACATATCGGCTCATTTTTGCAACAAACATTTCATTTTTGTGGTGACCATTTTATGATCTTCACAATCATAACATGGTTGTTCCAATAATGAGTCGTGAAATTATTTTTTTCCGTGTTGAGGTATTATTGAGATTTTTATGTGTTTTTTTCTGGGCTTTTGGGATTATTGATGTGGTGAAATTCAGGTTCTTAAAACTTCTTGGTAGAGGATAAAGTGACGCAAGTCTATTAATTACAAAAGTAGTGATATCAGGATGGGTGACGCTTGAAATTTCGATATGCAAAAATTTCGAACAGTTGAATTCGATCCGTAAAATTAAACGTGAATTTGTGTTGGTTTCTGTGGGTGACCATTTTCATTCCAAACGTCTCTGGAATACAAATAAACACGAAACGAATGAAAGTCTAGAAAAAATTAAGTTGGCGGAGTATAATTTTTACAAAAGTAAGAGCCGAAAGAGTTACTCCACAAACGGGACCGGCATCATCTGTCAATTGTATTTAGACAAACCATAAGTTTTAAAGTTAAATTTTAGCGTTTCGGAACTTTAAGCTTCACCCTTCTTGATATCACCACTTTTGTAATTAATAGACTTGCGTCACTTTATCCATATTCCAGAGGTTTTTCGTCTGATAATATATACCCCCCAAAAAACTTAACCGAAATCATGACAAATAACACAGGAATGTTTACATTTCGTCGTGTATAAAAATATGGCTGATGTATACCTGCTTATGTGTGCGTAACGCGCCAATATTTTTCTAAAGGGGGTGAATAAATTGACTTGTACTCGAATGTAATTCTGATTGAACCAATGCTGTGATAAACTATGAAGCATAAATGTTTTTCTTAGGCTTATTTTACTTGCGTGCTCCATTTGAATATAGTCGGTATAGCCACTTTCCTATGTGTTACTGGAATCCACACAATGGAGGTTATTTAACAACAATATTAATTGAAAAACTGGGCAGTTTAAGAATTTTTTGCTCTTTACTGGGGAGGCAATAGGGCCATTCACCTCACTCTTACAATAAAATAGCATACTACACGCGGGAAATGATTTGATATTTCGTATCACGATGAGTAAAAGTACCATCTTGAATTACTTCCCCTGGTATATTAGTCTACTATTTTTCAATAATCCTACATTTCTAGTCATACATTATGATGGATTGTCCTTGTTTACATTGTATTCGCGGGGAAATGTC
>JANTFA010156284.1:0-10720 GCA_026413405.1 Phytosciara flavipes
GAATGGCCCCTAAGTTTTTTTTTTTCTGTAGGATCGAACCTGGTTTCTTTATTTATCCACCCCTCGTTATATCCACATGCAGTTAGTCGGGAAAATGAAAATATTTTTATAATTTATCTGTTTTTTTTTTGCAAAATAGAATAGTTCTTCGTTTACAGAATTTTTCTACGATTTTTAAAACATTTTTAGAAGAACTTTTTCATAATTTGCTATGAATTTCTTTGAATATTGAAAATGCTGTGGGAAAATTTTACGCATCTTATAAAAGTGTCAAAATATGTGTCAGAATAAAGAATATGAACACTGACAGGTGACGACTAGTACGTTAAAAAATTCATAGTCCTGTTTTTTTTTGTCGTAGGGGTCGTAGCGGTCGTAGTGAATTGCGTTTAGTACGATTCACAAAACGAAAAAAGATTCTTTTCATATTACACACGTCAAGCACGCATGAATATTGTACATATTGAACTTCACAGTTTCAGTTGAGTTTGGCTGCTTTGGAATACCACCGAAACAAAATGTACATGAAAGTGACAAGAAAACATTTGAGTGACACGTTGGACCCATTTGATATGCCAGACGAAAGGTAGCCAACATCTTGTATTTGCATATATTTGATGGAACATAAGTCACAAATTGTTCGTGTTTTCAGGTTCAGAGAAATGTATAGACTTCCTCGAAGCTTGGCTTTAGATTTCCTAAATATTATAAAAGCAAAAACGAAGAGTAGCCCGTGTCCAGATGCTCAATTCGGTGCTCAATTTTTATGCCAGTGGAAGCTACCAGCGTCGTGTTGCTTCGGACGCGTTCGCAATGATGTCGCAGACCAATGTATCGAAGTGCGTTCGAGGATTTAGCTACGTGATAACAACGGTGGTTATGGACGATTTCGTGAAGTTTCCGCAAAACGTTGATGATATCAGATACCTACATGACCAACTCCAAAATCAAATTGATTTTCCTGGTGCTTTTGCTTTCGTGGATGGTTCGCTTATAGCACTCGTGGCGGTTTCTCATCTAATTGAACACGCGCACGTAAGTCGGAAATCGTTCCATGCTATAAACACTCAATTCGTCTGTGACATCCGCATGCGTTTCCTGAGTGTCAACGCTCGATACCCAGGGTCAACTCACGATGCATTGATATGGAGGGCGTCGTTAGTAAACTCAACTTTAAAGAAAATGTGCAATGAATCGGAAGAGAACTGGCGCTATTTTATGTTGGCCGATAATGGCTACCCATTACAGCCATGGTTGCTTAAACCCTACGAATCTCCGAAAACTGCTGCCGAAACACAGTACAATGGACGACATCGGAAGTTGCGGTCATTAGTCGAGAGGGCGATTGGCCTGCTTAAGGCTCGGCTCAGATGCCTTTTATCCGAACGTAAATTGCGCTATGACACGTTAATGGCCGGCTACATAATTTATTCCTGCACCGTACTTCACAATTTTTTAATTGCTAAAAACTATCCCGTCGATGATCTTGAACCGGTGTTCGAGGATGAAATCGCTGATTTTGATGAAGATCTTAACGACTTCGAGATTACTTACGATGAGCTACAACGAGGCGTTCACATACGTGATAATATGTCTCGATACTTCGCAAACAATCATCATTGAATGGAATCCATTCTGAGCATCGCATTTTCCATTTGAATTGATTCATTCCTACGCGATTTTTTTTATTGATTCCTGTTGTGATTGGGTGGATTTAAGCATAAGTTTGAATTGAAGGGAGGCCAATGAAGTCAAAGACATAACTATACCTTTAAGGTCATGTTGTTGGATACATTCTTTTATTCAGTTTTGCGACGGCAGTTGTCGAGTATACACGTCTATTGTCCGTATTGTAACGTCCAGTTGATCTGTGTTTTAAGGCAACGATATTCGATATTTCGCGAAAAGCGTAAGCTGTTTTGTCAAAGATAAAGACTATAGACCACCCTGGTGTAAACAAAGAAAAGGTACCGCCCATCACGATCGGTTATAGCTTTCATGATGCGCTTAAGGAACTTCTCAAGCGACACAATGTGAAATTTGATATTAAATTCGTTTCCATTGGAATTAAACTATATTTACACACGCTGAAAGACTTCCATGCTGTTTGCGCATCGTTGAAACAGAATAAAATTACATTTTTCACCCATCAAACCAACGAGCAGAAACTTCTAAAATTTGTACTGAAAAGTTTGTACTTGATGGACACGACTGATCTGAAATCACATCTACGTGAAGCAAACTTAGACTGCGATGACATCAAGACAAGGTTTTGACAGATGGCGAACGAGTAACAAGCACCTCCGTCTCCGTTGTGCATTTTAGTAATTTTTCTGTTGTTTTAAAACCTGGATTGCTACGAATTACTACCAAGTTGCCCGTGATTACTAGTTACTTCAACGTGTGCTCGAGTTCGGCTGGAATTTGTATTATTGAATGGATTTACAGTCATTAAATCATCGCTCGAAGTACATTATCAACGATTTCTTCGAATTCAACGAACAAAAGCAATAAATGTCATCAAGTGATATATGAACTGGATATTTATTTACGTTGTATGACCGATATCTGTTCGTGTGGCGTCGGTTGTTGGTTTTTCAAACCCCAAGCTCGACAAACCTAGTCTTACGTAAACTGTGTGGCTGAAAGATTTTATTGACATAAAATCACTCATCAGTGTTCCCGTTGTATATACAAATTAGCAATTACAAATGTCTGAAACATCGAAATCGAAGCGTGTGCATAAGGAGGTGGATGAAGCTGAGCCTAACCTTGGAGACATCATATTGTTATTACATGGGCTGAATAAAAAATTGGATTCACTTACTGCCACAGTTTCGGAAAACAGTCAAGCAATCAATAACATCGACGTAAGACTCACGGCGAAAATTGACAACTTGGAAACGACGATGGCTGATAATTTGAATAAATTCAAAGCAGAGGTAGAGACACGCATTCTAAGCTTCTCTAAGGATATCGATAATCGCTTCAACGCCCTCGAGGCTGCCACTCATTCATCTTGCTGTGATAATTCAACCGCTACACTAGCCGTAAAATCGAAATTGGAGTCTACAGAAATAACGTACGAGTCCCGCTTTAATAAATTGGAACGGGAACTGCTGCGCAATGAATTGATTCTAACAGGAGTGCCGGCAGTGCACGGTGAAGTAGTGGACAGTTTAATTGGTGACATCTGTAATGTGCTACAATGCTGCATCAACGCTAGCGACGTAACTGCTGCTTATCGTCTACCTCAATCCAAATCCTTACATGGCCGCCATCATCGACAGAAAATCTCATCGCCAATTATTCTCAAACTGGGCAGTGACTGGGCAAAGCAGGAGTTATTATCGGCATATTTCAAAAAGAAAAATCTCAACACTGGAGACCTAGGATTCGAATCTAGAGCGAGAATTTATCTGAACGAAAGTCTCACTGTCATCAACAGGACCATATTCAAGGCTGCATCCGAGGCGAAACAGTCGAAAAGAATAAGCAAATGCTACACTCGTAATGGCATTGTACACATCCAGTTGAGTGATGAAGGAAGAATATATCGCATAAATGACATCGACCAGCTCAATGCAATAATTTGACCTCTAACATCGAAGAAGCAAACGTCTGAACAACCATCGAACGGTCAATCGAATCCCAGTTCATCATCGCAACCAAAAACATCAACCAATATGCCACAGTCACTAATCACAACGAACGCTGTAAATGGGCCACTATCGAATCTATCACAGGCAACAACGACTCCTAACACTAATCAATCATCACAGACCACGACAAATCCAGAAGTGACGACAGCTGTGCACAATGGTGATGTGATGGCACATCAAGTTAATTGATTAGGAGGTAATTTGAAGTTTGTTTGGGGAGAATTGGTGATTTGTTGTTGTAAATTTTTTTTCTTCATTTCTTTAAATTTCTTATTGATAAGTAAACGGTGTTTGAGATAACTCGAGGTTTTATTAGATAAGAGTGTATGCCGCCTACCCTTTCGAATGTTAATAATGCAATTTCCATACCGAACATAGTCCTAAAGTCAGCATTTAAGTTGAGTAGCAGCGCCCTTCACATAAGCCATGTTAACGGTGGCAGCATATTCAAGAACATAGGCAATTTTCGACGCATTTATGAGAACTCAGGAGCTCATGGGATTATCAAGAGTTACAGATCGAATGTTTCTGTATGTCTCAGTGGATAGGACATTCTACGGAATGACAGGATCGTTAGAAGAAGTGGAGGTGTCGCTATGTATGTTAAACGAGGAATGAAAACAAAAGTCGTGAAAAAGTCTCTTAATCTGAAATCTGAATATTTATTCGTTGAGTATATTTTTCCGAACTTCAAGATACTGGTTGCGGCTTACTACAAAGCTCCCAAAGTCGACGAGATTAATGAATTTAATGATGTGCTTGTTGAGTTAACTCCTAATTACGCTGACGTCATACTTTTAGGTGATTTCAATGAAAACTTGTTGTATAAAGTGAATGGAAGCTGTAGTAAATGCGCACGAGCAACTTGTAGCACCTGCCAGTTTATGCGTACTTTGGACACGTTTGGACTGAAGTCATTGGGTTCGGAGTCTACGAACTTCGACCAAACACCTTCGTTGATCGATCTGATTCTAACAAACAGTCCCTCAAGCTTCTTACGTTTCGGTCAAGTTTCAAGTACTTTGTCGAATCATGACATTCTGTTTGCTTCATTATTCTCAAATCAAAACCTGACATTCGATAAAAAACCGCAATTTAGACGAAATTTCAATTCAGTGAACGTAGAGGAACTACCGATGGATGCACAAAACATAAGATTTGATGAGGTATATCAGTTTGCTGATGTCAACTCAATGACGGAAAATTTCACTGAAAAGATGGTTCAACTTCTCGATGCCCATGCACCACTGTTACCTTTTAGCCCAAGGTCTTATTTGACAGCGTCCGAACGATGGTACACCACTGAAATCGATAAAGCTGCGATCGATGCTGGAATTGCTAAACGTGAGTACAAACTGAACAAGAGTCCAGATGGCATCGACTGAGAAACAAAGTTAATGATCTCATCAAATATGCTAAACTTAACTATTTTGGACCGAAGCTAAATCTTAGACTTGGGTCTAAACGATTGTGGGATAATGCCAGGAGCCTGGGCATAGTTTCATCGAAAAAGAATGTCGCTAAACCTAATTTCACTGCTCATGAATTTAACCATCACATGACAACACCGATCGTAACGATACGAAACCAGCCAAGAATGTACAGAAATAGTCTCCACACTACTACGAATTCAAGATCTTTTGCATTCAGAATTGTTACGAATCAGGAAGTGGCTTTGGCGGTTTTGTCAGTCAAGTCAAATGCAATCGGGCTCGATAAAATTCCACTCAAGTTTATAAAGCTCTTGCTTCCAATCATCTTACCCTATGTAACACACACACGATCACCAGCGCTTCATGTCCTAAGATGTGGAAAATGACAAAAGTCTACCCGGTGCACAAGAGAACAAGAAGTTTTGATCTAAATGATTTTCGGGGGATAAGCATACTACCGACACTGTCAAAAGTACTGGAAAATTTGCTGAAACTGCAAGTCAGAGATTTTTTACGGCAAAATAAACTTATTCGTGAGTATCAATCTGGATTCAGATCCGGCCACAGTACTGCCACTGCATTGATGAAAGTCACCTGCGATATCAAGGCCGCGATGGATAAAAAATGATCACTGTGCTACTGCTGCTAGATTTTTCAAAGGCATTCGACTCTGTCGATCACGATGTATTGTACGACAAACTACAACATCAATTCAATTTCGGTTCATCAGCGATTGCATTGGTAAAGAGATATTTAGCGGAAAGAACTCAGTCTGTAAGTGTGGATGGCGAACTGTCAAACTTTCTTCCGTTAACTAAAGACGTCCCGCAAGGAACCATTTTAGGTCCTTTACTGTTTTCACTATTCATTAATGACCTTCCGGAATCCGTCAAATATATGATGTACCACATGTTTGCGGATGACGTCCAAATCTATAAATGGTTCAAACCGGAAGATTCAATTAGAGGCTTGAGAGAGATTAATGAATATTTGAAAATGATACAGAACTGGGCTGATGGGAATAAACTACAGTTGAATGTCTCAAAAACGCAAGCTATCGCCATCTGTTCAAATAGCGAAACGAGGTTTTTACCTCCTATTTGGTTGAATGGAATAATTGTACCGTACTCCGAACGAGTAAAAAATCTTGGCATGATCTTCAATAAAAGGATGGATTGGACTAATCACGCACAGCTTGTCTGTGACAAAGTTCAAAAATCATTGCGGAATGCTTGGCCACGATTCAATGTAACACCTCAGGCAACGCGAGCTATGTTAGCTAAATCACTGTTCATGCCACATTTCGAGTACTGTTGTGTCATCTATTCGTTTGGTTTGAATGCTGCTTCGAAAGCGCTGCTAGAAAGAGCATACGGATCGGTCATACTGTTTGTCTACGGAGTAGAAAAGTTCTACAGCATCAGAAACTACTCGAGTAAGCTTTTGGGTTTCCCGCTGATGAGATACTTCAGCCCCAGAATATTTGGAATTCATGATAAATATGGATACATCTAGAAGAAGAAAACAGCTAATCATTCCTCGTGATTCCACACAATACAGTACTACGCTGGCGGTTAAAGGAGCGGCTGAATGGAATATGATACCATTGATAATAAGAGACAGCAGGTGCTATGAGGAGTTTCGTGCAAAGATGATGGGCTTCCTGAAGAGTTAAATGGCTATGTGTAATTGGGTTGGTTTTCATTCATTGTTTGTTAGGTATGGAAATTGCATTTGGGGGTTTCATTGCGTTAGTTGTGAATGAGTTTGCTTTCTCGTTGTCTGTTGTAAATCTGTTTTTCTTCTATTATCGCCTTCTACTCATGTAATTTCTTTTTGTCAATAATGTTAGATTTAAGTTTCGTTGCTACTGTTGCAGTTTCTCTCTTGTACACAACGATAGTTGTATAAGGCAAAGCCTTTGTATGAGTAAAAAATAAAGAATTATTATTATTACATCTTACGAATGTTTCTTCGTTCCGAATTTCACAGCAAGGATCCTGATCGGGTGGCGGAGGGATGCAATAGATAGACAATTTGATAAATAGAAAACTATAAGAACTCAATAGAAATCGTTGTTTGACTCAATCAGTTTGAAAATGAAAATGAAATGGTCGATACTGTAGAAACCAATTTTTTTTCGTCATTTTTCTGGTGTTTCCCTCCCATATCCTTGATATGTAGCAATCCACGACCTTATCCCGTGACTAACAAAGTTTAAACCAGAATATCTCGAAATCCATCGATCTTTTTCAAGATTCTTGATTCATGCGAAAGGGGATCACTAGTATACGAGATGAGGTTTCATGAAGGTTGCTCTAAGAAAAGTCTCACCGATTTCGAGTTATTTCAAGACCCAGTTTGTTAGTCACGCGGGACAAGATCGTGGCATTTGTCATAAATATTACACGAACTGAATGAATGGTCAATGTTTACAGGACGTACTTTGGTTGTGAGAAGTTTTTACTTTCGATTTTTAATTCAAAGACAAGACCGACCCAGTGAAATATAGTTCGAAATTAGATCATTCAAACTCAATTTCGAGTGGCGATGGCTGGTGAACAGACTAGAATATAATTTGAATCATCGAAAAAACTAATTTCAAATGATTCACGTAGTCTGAGTCAGCCTTGGAGAAATGAAAGCAATTTTGTTGCATTTTCCATTCAAAATTATAGCTTTTGTCATCTAACAAAATTGAGTGGCTATCATCAATCGCATCGCAATTTTTTTTTATTTTATCATTTTGCTTGATGATGGCGATGTTTTTATAGGCTAAATTCGTATTTTATAATATCGAATGCATTTGTTCGATGCAAATTTGATATAGAAAGGGAAGACAAAATTTTTCTTTTCTTTTTTTATCTAAAATGATCAATAAAACGGTCTAATTTTGTTGGTGCTGCGTTGTCGTTGCCAATATATCAATAGTTTATAGACGTTGTTGCTGGTGTTGTTGCTGTTGTCTTATGGAATTATTAAATTCGATATTTTTCATTTAAACATAATGACAGTAATTTGAAGTGTTTCTTTTGAATACGATTTTGCAAACAATTTTTTTTTTCTCCATAATTTGCAGGTGCTTTTGATGATCCAGACGTGACCCATGTTGAAGGCGAAGTAGATCCGATCAGAGATTTTGATATAATCGGAGAAGAACTTCGGTTGAAGGACGAAGAGGCTCTGGTGAAAACCTTAGACAAAGTTGAACGGGCCTGTATTCGTGGCGGTGACAAGAAACTTAAACCGGAATATGTAAGTAGAAAGTGATGTGTTTCTTTTTATGTGCACACGTAATATTTCTAGATATCATTCATCGAAATCAATTTATTGAAAATGGTTTTTTTTTCATTGTTCTCCCAATATAATAATCGAATCGTCACCTTTACCCTTTATCGTAAATAATTGAATTCGAATAACATAAATGAATGTGCCTTATGGATTTTATAAAATTAAATTATTCAATAACATCAACAGGAAAAAAACATCAATTCATTGATGGGTAGGAGAAGATAAATGGTTTCACCTCTTCTTCCAAAATCTGATAATGTTTTGACTGTGTTAAACTCTATTAACACCTGTATTGTTGCCGAGAAAAATTTCAATGAACATTTTGTATGGTATCATCGCATTGAACAATTTTCTAGGCCTGGTCCAAAAGCACGGGACCACCCATGGTGTTCTTGTTCTGCATTTTTACAGTCAATACACCAAAATATAATTTTCATGTTACAAACCATTAATTCCATAAAGGTTAAACCGATTCATTCAATAAAAATATTAATTTTTTTTTCTCCGTTTGGTGTCATTGATACCATGGGTATAAGGAACAAAAAAGGCAACAACATGAATGTGGTTGAATTAGATATGTATTTGGGACTATATGGAATTGGATGAATATCAATATCGAAAAAGAGCTCCACACACAACAACAAAAAAAAAAGCAAAACATGACACGAAACATGGAAATTATTTTTCAAAGAGACGAGAGGAAAAAATTGATTAATAATTGTTTTGATTGATTTTGACAAATGATTGTAACGTGAACGTGTCGTATGGAAATTTTAACACGAATTTTTATTCAAAAGTGATGTTTTCCATGTTAAACTTGTTATAATTATCGGTGTGGCATATTCCTTTTTGTGTGTAATCACAGTCGATCAACGGATAGGGGGAGAAAAAAAGTGAAACGAAAGACAAGATCGAATATTTAACAATGTATGGAATGTTGTAGATCATCATATCGATAATGTCAATTCATTCATGTTTCAAAACGATTTTTGATTTTATTCGGAATCATAGAATCGTATCTACTGCTATGACCTATGCTCGATGCCGTAGTCGTTCGTTCGTTCGTTTGACAACGAGTTATGCTAAAACTTGATTGCACATTTCTCGTATCCGAAAGAGACATTGCCTTTTATTATTGCAATATTGTTAATCGTCGAATCAGAATAGACCCGTCAGTCGATCTTACCTGTTCTCTGGCACCTGAGATTGGTGTACACATTCATTAGGGATTGTCCTCTTTACTTCAGCCTCTAAGTACTGCACTTTAGTGTATTGTAAGCTGCATGATGGAAAGCGCCTTTCAGAATTACTGTCGAAAACCAGGGGACTTCATTGACCAAATCGGTAAGGTTCGAGAGTAGAGAAGAAAAAGGATCTTTGATTTGTGTTTCCGCTTCACTTTATTGCTGGCAGCTTCTCAGAACTATAATATAACATCTTATCTAGATCATCGATTCCTTGGGAATATAGCCGTAAAATGTGTTCCATGCTAAAATGCCTTTTAATGCGTAAGTGAGTGATTCTTCTGGTGGAAGGCAGGGGCTTGTTGCTCCATAGCTCCATAAAACGTGTATGTTTCATATGCGATTGCTGATTCACGAAACTTGTAACATTTTATTACGAAATTCGGGCTCGAGAAAAATTATATTCTGGATACGCTAAAAAGCTGACAAGAACCGAAAAATAAACCTTACGTGCTATATGCGTCGGCTTGAGTCGGCTTGAAACCGCTCGGCTAGGGATAAAATTTTCCATTTTTTTTCAAAGCAGATGAATGGAATTTTATGCTCGAAAGTGCGATGTAAAGAAGAAATGTATAACACTCAGGGTACTGCAACTGGTCTTATAAGGGGAATCAAACATACAAGTGTAACTACAAGAAGTGTGAGTGTAGACGCTCACAAATCTACTCGATGATTTTGGGTTATTTCGACTCCGTCGCTATTCTCCGTAGAGTTGTGTTGTTTTTGTTGAGGCTATTTATTTCAAGTGGAAACATTTTGTTCCAGCTGGTCCGCTCATTCAAATAAAAGTTCTTAAATACATCCTCAGACGGTTTTCTTACTACAACTCGTATAACCAAGCTAATTTTGCTCTACATGAGTTGGACCTTCTGAAACATATTTTTTCACTTATTTGAAAGACTTCAGCTCTAAAACTTCTAATTTCTCTCGTACAAAACGCAACTTGATTCAAAAGATGTGGAAGGATGAATCATTTTCAATGTTAACATTGACAATGCATTGTACAACCCATATCTGGTCCATGTCAGTCATATTTTTGTTAAACAAATGCGTGAGCTACAAATACAAAGATATAAACTACAACAATGTC
>JANTFA010156295.1:0-10719 GCA_026413405.1 Phytosciara flavipes
TCTTACACCAAACAAAGACATAAACTCGTGCAAAGAACGCAGAAGAATTTCAAGGTAAAATAGCTTTTGATATTGAACGTAAACAAAATAAAGCAACAACAACAACGACGACATTAAGAATAAAAGTTGGTAAGTGCAACAAGACACAAACCACCATCATCCTCTCTCTGGACAATGTAATAGTGTATGGTTCATTTTATTCCATATTCAATCTGGATGTGTTCAGATGTGGACGAGATCATAAATTTTATTATACAAAATTAAACAAAACGCGCGAAATTATGATGAATTATCGTGACTTTATGAAGAAGAAGGAATATTTCATTTGTCACACTGACAATAATCAATCGATCCATTTCATATTTACCTACGGTAACAGTAAACAATTAATTTTAACAAAACATTGTTATCCATACGGGTACAAAAGGCTTCATGGCCGTTGAATCATATCAATCCGTCTAGCAATCCATGGACTAGGTATTTTTCAATCAATAACTTCTTTTGTTTTGAATCTTACATTAAATCTAGTACTTCTTTAGTTGAACTCTATGTTTGGCTATATAAGTAGACCACTGGCTAGAGTTCATCGATTATTTTTTGTCATCGTTGTCAATATCAGATGTCTAGCCGTTCTTTACCATTGAAATAAAAATTCGTCTAACTCGACGGCTTTCCACAACACGATTGAATTTGCCCGTGCGAGAGTTCGAATCTCAACCGCGTCAGAAAAAAATAGATTGCCGAACGTGGACACAAACCCATACTGATTGAATTGGTTCAGGTCTAGGGTATTCGAATGTAGAACTGTCACTCGGCTTAGCAGCAAGAGACATTGTTGGAAGACGCTGGTGTTCTACTCCAAGTTTCGCTCCTAATTACATAAATAGAACTCAGCATCGATGTGACTTAGGTGAAGATTTAATGATCTAGCATCTAACCTCCAAAGGGTGGCTCAGGCAGATATTTTTTTTAGTAATGCATGACCTTGCTAACCAAGTTTGAACCAAAATATCCCGAAATCTAATAAACTTGCTCTGAGCAAAGTTTGATTCAATCGAAAGCGGCTCACTATTATACCAGACAAGAATTCATGAGCTATAGGGGCTGTCCATAAAAGACGTCCACTGTTTCTTGAAATTTTCCACTACTTTCCCATACCCGTAACATGGCGTGTGCACTTCGTCCAGACAACCCTTTCCCTTCCTACGGTGGACGTAAATTATGGACATCCCCTAAGAAAAGTCCTACTGTTTCCGAGCTATTTGAAGACCAGAATTCATTCATCACGGGACAGGTCATGGAATTAGCCTCATGTACATACAGGTACACTCGTTCACCTCATACGCAATGCAATACGCACTCACCTCAGGCGGCATTTAACCATATCCATGTTTGACATATTTTAATCATGACATTTCTAATTAAATTAATTTCTGTTTCGTTGAAACACACAAAAATGAAAAATTCAACGCATAATAAAGCGCAATTGGGTGCAATAAAATCGTTATGGTGATATCGAAAATGTTTTACTTTTTTCCCAGTATAAAAAGACGGTCATACCCGAGCGTGCAATAAATTTTCGTATGCGAGGTAATACATTAATCGAACTGATATTTGTCAATTAAATTCAACTTAGCAAACAATTTATATGTTGGATTATATGCATGAACTGAACACATTACACACATAATGCAACTCCATACATAAAAAGAGACTTCTACTTGGCTTTTAGTGAAAGTCCTATTTTATATATTTTTATGTAATTTATTTAATCACTTTGACATCTGAATACTTGTATTGTGGTGCATTGCATCGCAAAATTTTTTAATTAAATAATTTATTGAAGCGCAGACTAATTTATTGAATGTTGAGCTGTTGTCACATTTGGAGATTATAATGTGTGCGCTTCGAACGGGTGTGCATTATAAATGTTGTTGTATGAGAGCAACCTGCGTTGTTGCATTCAAAGTCGTTGCTATCAGCAAAAAGGAATCATTGAACAACAAGTGATAAGTTTTATCTCATTTATTATTGCACCAAGCAAATGCCTTAGTTATCTGCTGATAACACAGATAATGCGCTTTGACGTCATTCGCACACCAGGCTCGTTACCACTTTTGTTTACTTAGAAATATTAGGAATTGTGAATGCCAATAAGCCACTTGAAATTAGGAAAAATGTGGGCATTAGGAACGTCCAAGGGCAATAGTCGTTTATCATCAATCCGATGACAACTGAACCGACTGTACTACCGAGTCTTCCAACCATCATTGAAATACAGATTGCCATTGCTCTGTAAAGGAAATTCAGATGAATGCGGTTTTGTTGATGATTTGCAAAGAAGACATTACTTCATTGAGATGAGCTTGAAATTTTACTGCCTGTCCCATGCGGAAGTTGAACATTACTTAACAGTATGCTCCCTGCGAAAATGATCGTTTATTTAATGGAACATTTTTGTTTCATTTTCCATGAACTTTTATGTGACATTCAACTTTCGCATGTGCCTGGTAGTACACCAGACTACATTGGATGCTCCGTAATTCATTAATTCTAAAAACAATTCAATGACAAACGAAGACTCACTTGTGTGTTGTCGGGTTACTTGCTTCGATGACTGTCTATCGACAAGTGTAGTTACATAAATCGCGTTCGGTTCTCATATGCAAACTCAACACTTGTCGAAAAGATAGTTTCCGAAGCTTGTTGCTCAATAGCACTTTTGTGAGTTTGCCTTTATCATGTAATTCATGTAATGAGTTACTTTCGCATCATCCAATGTAAACTGCTATTTCTGGAGGCTCAGTGAATAAAGAAAGTTCCGTGATAACTAAATCTACTACTTCACTGGTTTCAACATGCGATTTTAACACGACTAGTTTTTTCGATTATTCTCAATGAATGGAGTTCTACTAAGAGCATTATTTCAGTTTACCTCATCGAAGTTGGAAAAAGGTCCACAGTTGAGGCATTGATAAGGCCAATCGAAATTCCAGACATCATTATGCTCATGTACAAGTAAGACGAAATTACAGGAACTCTAACGAAAATCAAGGAAAAAGCGGTAAGGCCAGTAGTCCAAACGGCTGTTAGAATCAAAATCAATTTTCCGGTTTTATGGATTATCAACGATATGGTTCCATAGGCTAAAATATACATCGCTCCAATTTCGTAAACTTGCCAAAATATGCTGACTTCCAGTTTTTGTATACACGTTGACTCTACTCCACCAATTTGATTTGGATACGGAAGCTTTGATGTGATTGCCTCACAAACCGTTGCTGGTCCATTTGATGCTTTGGACCACAGACTCAGTTTGTTCAAAATTTCTGGAAGAAATGCCCAAAAACCGTTGGCTGCATTACAGACAGCGAACTGCATGTAACATGCCGTCAAAATATTCCTCAAATTTGGACCTTTGAACAGCGGTACGGACTGTGACCACATAAAATGGAAAAATCCTTGCGATCGGCTCTTTAGATTCTCATAAAATTCGTTGTCCTTTTCGATTGAATTCACATTAAAGTTCGCAGCTGATTGTCCTGTGTTCATGCGATGCATTCGTTGCAAAGTTATTAGCGTTTCATCGATAGACCCTTGAGAAAATGTGAATTTCGGAGATTCGGGTAGTACGAAAATCAAAACCAATGCCCCACACAAACTCGGTATACTACAAATGATGAGATAAAGGCGCCATGGTTTGAATGTTACATGTAAAAAATCAATGTCGAAAGTCCATTCATAGTTGATTGTTGCTAATGCAATGGTCGGAAGCAGTAGAGTCATAAAGGCGTTCAGCATGAAAGCTAGATAATGATTGTCACATTTTGACACCGTTTTGAAACACATTTTTTAATTTTAAACTCACCAGTCATTAAAACTCTTGCTCTGTTTTTGTTGTCATGAAACTCACCCAAGTAAGCAACGGTCGTAGATGAAGTGCAGGTTATACTGAAACAGAAAACATTTGAAGAGAAGATATTTCAAACAAAATGTATTCCGCTTTACAAGCAACCGTTGATGAATCGCAGAAATACCAGTAGCCAAAAACTATTTGCTAAACTAGAAAGAACAGTGGTCACAAAAGCAATTAGCAGTGATGGTATCAGTGTCGATCGTCTTCCTTTTGTATCTGCAAGAAAGCCCCACAGATGCGACGATAGAATCACACCAAGATAGCCAACGGAACTGAGAATTCCTTTGTCCGTTGATGACATATCCAGGTCACATTCAGCCAGTGGTAGTATGAAAGTGACACACGTGAGCTCAATAAATGAGCATGCCATTACACCACCTGCGACTGCAATGAGGATGTAGTTAAATTTCCCAAATTTACATCTGTTTATCGCTTCATCGAAATTAACACAGTCCCCATTTGAATTCATCTTCCTATCGTTACTTCATTTAAGATTAACCGACGATGATAAACTGTTTTCTTAAATAAGATGTTTCACTCTTGTAGTGCACCCGAAATTTTTCGCTGCACAGTAAACAAATATGATCTAAGTAGAGATAAGATACGAACGTAATCATTAGATTAGAAAGTTCATCTCACTGAAAATTACAGAAGCCTCACATTTCAAGGAAACTGATTAAAGTATTGCATTCGCTACACCTAAGCACTTTTAAGCTGGCGTGAATCAGTTCTTCAAACAGTTTACGTTTGATAACAAATGCACTGACTACAAAACATTCGAATTATCGTTGTCTGAACACTCTGGATCTATCTCATAGACTTACATTAAATCAAATAAAAAGTTTTATTGCAACTGCGACGACGACACACAGCCAAGAAATTGTCAAATCACTTTCATGAAGTATACATTTTTACTGTGGCATACAAAAACATATTTCTCATTCTTCAACAGATTAGAATCTGCGTTTTTTCTGCTTCTGCTGAGATCTGAATGTTTGCGATGTGCTCAGATTTAAGACTTTTTCTTCATCTTATTTGAGTCGTACTCTCGTACGTGAGGTTTTACTTCTTCGTTGTTTCTTGAATGTAAAATTTGTTTGATATTAATTGCACTGTGTGCATGACGTTTTGTTGCAATGAAGAACATTTTATTCCGATTGAATGATTGTCGTTTCATATCAAATTATAAAAGAAAATGCACCGGAGAGTTACAGATAAAAAGATATATTGGAGGCATTATGCAATGCTAGACATCTCGGCACCTCGTTTTGATTTTAACTGATACAGAACTGTGAAACACTTTCATTTTACTCATACTTTTAAAACTATCAATGACTAACGTTTTCTATCTTCCATTTTAAATTCCAGGTTGTCGAGAAACAGCATTTATCTACGCAATAACAAGCGCTGCCGTTACACATTCGATAGCCCGTGCTTGCAGTGAAGGTTCCATTGAGTCATGTACATGCGATTATAGTCATCATTCGCGGTTGCCACAACCGAACAGTATGGGCGTAGTGGCTGGTGTACGAGACTGGGAATGGGGCGGTTGTTCGGACAATATTGGCTTTGGTTTTAAATTTTCGCGAGATTTTGTGGACACTGGTGAACGAGGCCGCAATTTACGAGAGAAAATGAATCTGCATAATAATGAAGCAGGAAGAGCGGTAAGAGTCTTTTTTTGGTTTCGTATTCTCTATTGAAGTTTTTCTTTTCGCAATTGTTAATCATTGAACATCAATCAAGTTCACTTACTTTGTTTGATATTATGAAACAGAATCTTTTACTTTAATTGATTTGACATGAAAGGTTCGGTGTATGTCAGGTTTAAGGTTGATCTGAGATTGGAAGCATAGACTTTCTGAATCTGACTAGAACTTGAACTGAAAAATTTTACCTGATCTCAATTAACCTGGAATTTATAAAGGTAAATCGGGTCAGATTTCAGGTAAACGAGTGGGAAAAGAGTTACACGCAAATGAAGAAAGTGCAGTCTCGAACTAGCTACCAAAAGGCGCATCGGGCATTCTGCTTGAAGAGCGCATAAACATAGTAAGGGCGCTAATTCTAGTCAGGACTCAGGAGTGACAGTAATAAAATTAATAATAATCTGCCCTAACAACCCTTTGTTGGGTCATAGGCTTGATCATTATTTGCTAGTTTCGCTGGTTGTGGCTCTACTTCTCGAGATCCTTTCAATACCGAAAGTTTTCACTGTGCCAGTGGTAAGCTGCGCGACAAACCTAAGTTACATCGATGTTAAAAGCCATCAATGTACTAATGAGCGAAACTAGTAGGAGTAGAATGCCAGCGTCTCCCTAAAATATCTTTCACCGGCAAGCCGTGTGCAAGATTTTCACCAACTACCACAGACTCAAACCGATTCAATCAGCTGTTTTTTGTATACACGTCTGACAATCGGTTTTTTTTTCTGCCACAGTTCGGAATCGAACTCGCATCACTGACAACTCAATCGTTTAGTGGAAAGCAGACAAGTTAACCACTACACTATTGATTCCCAGGGGTGACAGTAACGAGCGCCAATTTTAGTCGGAAGTGGCGTCAATATATTAATTTTGAATAAAAAAGACAAAGGGCGAAATCGGGTAGCCCATATCTGAACAGGTTTCAGGTAAATCGGGTCAGTTCTAATGCTCGGAACAGGTCCAATTCAGGTCATACATCACCAACTCACCCTTCTGGTAGAATACTCAGGTGGAGACCGGTAAGTGGTATCATTTAAATAGAAAGATTGCCGCTTTCGATTACACATGTTGGTACAACAGCAAGGAATGTCTATCAGGTTGAATCTTTAAACAGGTCAGCTTGAGGTTCAAACCTGAACTCAATTCAGGTCTGAACCTGAAACTGACCTGCTTGGAGATTTCACGAAAAATACGTTTCCTACTGTTCTACCAACATGTGTAATCGAAAGCGGCAACATTCCTCTTTGAATGATACCACTTACCGGTCTCCTCCTGAGTATTCTACCAGAAGGGTGAGTTGGTGATGTATGACCTGAATTAGACCTGTTCCGAGCATTACTTCAGATTCAAATATTCTCAGGTCGACATGAAAGAGACATTTAACACGAAAAATTACACACATAGTGTAGCACCCCTGTACTTCATCGATTTCTTAATACCACTGTCAATAACAGATGACACAGAGGTCCTTCTTCCACACGTAAAGTTTCAATTGCCCATCCAACTCTCCAACAAGTCGTTATCGAAAGAGTATACTCAAGAAACTTATGAAAAATTAATTTCCCACAATAAATTTAAAAAAAACTCATCACGGTGAAGTGGGTGTACTTTGTGCCGTATCAATTGATTGCATTTGCTCTTACAAATAAAAACCATTTAATATGCAACATTTAAGCATTTTATTGATTATTCATTAACATACATATTTAAGACACAACAACGGAATAAAACAAAAAAAAACGTTGAAAAAGTTCAAGTGTGTGGCTTTTGCCTGGTTTTCTTTTAAAACAAAAATGAAAAAAAAATTTTAATTTTTTTTCTGTAAGCAAATCAAAGCCAAAGAGCGAGATATTGAAGGTATGGGTTGCCACACAGATCGTTGAAAATTTTGCGTCAAACTTGTTTTGCAACCATATATTAAATTGTTGACAGCTGATAAAAGTATAATAAAATCATTTTTTAATTTATAAATATTATAAATTTGTTGTGGTGAACGTAATTAAGTGACACATATGAGTTTTTATTATTAATGATCTTCGAAGTGTATCGGGCTGGTTGGTGTCTTTCTTTCTCGTGTGTTTGTGTCTTAACATATTTCCAAAGTCCACTGAAAATGGAATTTATTTTCCAACATTTCTGCACAGAGAGAGATATAATGTCCATCTCTCCATAGCATCGATGGACTTTTAATATAAATTGTTGCTTTATTTTCATATTAAGATGATGATGATGATGATGATCGTCTCTTTTTTTTCGGTCTGTGCGTGGCTGTGTGTTCTTTTAATGATGGGTCTCGAATGAAGAAGCGATTTCTGAAACAACTTGAATAATAAAACAAATTATTTATTGCCAAAATCAATGTTTCGTGAATTTTTTAACAAATTAATTAGTTTGATTTCGGTTTTCGAACCGTGTGTGTGTGTGCGCGCCGGTCGCTTGTTCATACATAAACATACATGTGAGAGCTTTTATGTTCTGTCTCTCGATTTCTTCTTTTTTTAACATCTTGTTTTATTCGGGCTGCTCGTTTTCTGTAACATTGATCCGTTATTATACGATTTTTGGGATACAGATCGATAACATTGATAATTAGTTCACTGGGCATTAAGATTCAACGAATACACAGGAAAAAAATTATTACAAAATTTAAAACGATAAATCAATTTGGAATCGTCTTTGGCAGGTTTTTTTTGTCGCTCATTTTTACTTCCATCACGGTTTACGGTTTCTTAGTGGACTGTATTCAACTTGGACTATTTTTGTAGCTTTGACTTTGATCTTTGATTTGGAAATCCAAATGTAAGATAACTAATGCAATGAGTCACTTATTCAAGCCCAACGTTGGTGTCTTATGTTGGAGCCAATGTGCTGAGACTATTGAGTCTCACCCACTTTATCCTTTGGCCTATGTTGAAACAACAATGTAATTTGTCAATGAGAGTTTTACTTCGCTAGCGTGGTCAAAAAGATGCCCTCTTAATGAATGTCTACATCACTTAAGGTGTTATTCCGCCATGCCGCATTTTCCATTGTTCAGCCTGTGGCGAATATCCGGTTACAATGGAAATCGCAGCAAAATTGTCGATACAAGCAAAGGAAAAATGCTCGAGTGTCTTCAGCATATAAAGCGTTCGGTCCATATATTTTCAGTCTTCTTTTTGCGTGGAGGTAGGGAAGGGAAGGGGTTTTAAAAGTTGTCCTTGAAAGTTGCTCTAAATTAATTTTGAGCAAACAAAGGGGTTCTAAACATTGCCTATTCAAGCGAGCACACTTTTTGAATAGGCGTTCAGCATTCTGTGTTATTAATAAGGGACCGTTTTTAATTGAAGTCACGCTTTTAGGGAGTAGGGTCAAAATTTGATCTTTTTTTCGTGACGGGAAAAAGTGGAGTCGAAAAATATCTAAAATATCTTGACTTATTTTGGCGAGTATATTGGGGATTGGGAGTACATTAACTTAATAGAGGAAAACAATAGAGTCATAAAAGTGTTTGCTTTTCGAGTCATTGCCGATTTTAATGTGATGACAATATTGAACAAACGTGACGTGACAAGTTATCGAAACGTGATTTACGAAACTTTTCAGAAACGGTGTAATCATCTGTTATCGACAATGATGACCGTAATAAGCGATTGAATCGTATAGAATTCACTTTTATACAAAAATGTATGTTTTAACAAATGAAGTAAAAGATCACAAATAGAACCAAACGGAATACTTCAAACAAACGAAGTAGTAGATTTGCCGAATATAATTTCGATCTGTGTTCATGATACCAAGTTACGTATTTTTTGTGCGCAATGCCACTGAAATGAACAAACTTCGAGAAATGGGAAGCCAGAAATGGGCATCGTGAAAGCGAGACGTAGTTTTCGTTTCATAAGTGACAACATATCATCTCAAGATGAATATGCGTTACCATTATCCGATGCATTCGAATAATTTCAGGGACGATTTATCTTCATTATAAAATTAACGGTCCGTTTAATTATAATAACAATTATCACTAATTCACGTTAAACACATGTAATGCTTGTGGAAGAGTCAATTTATGTTAACAAAGTTTTGAGTTGCTGTTGTTGCTGCTGTTACTGCTGCGCTATTATATACCACCGCTGTAAATTGAAATGCCTCCATCAGAATTAATTTCCTTTCATTCTTTTTCTTTCTTCATTTGTAAAAAAGAATTCATTTCCCTGTCTTCGGGTATAAAGCGGGCTATTGTTGTATCATCGTTTGTAATGTTAATAAATTAGCCTATTCTATTACCATGAACAGTGAACACTTCTATTAACTTTCGTATAAATTTGATTTAATTACCCAAAAAATTTTTATTTTTCTTAAATTATTCATTTTTGTGTGGCATGGATGGCTTGGTGAATGAACGAAGTAGGGAGCATACAAAGAAGAAAAGGGTGAAACCTTTCCGAATGATTTACACAGTGTAACGGATTGCTTCACGACAATTGATGTTCTTAATTGATTTACAACACAAACTTCTTTTTGTTAAGTTAAGGCCTCCTTATACTTGCGACATTTCCATTTTAAAACGTTTTGTCCCAACAATCGTCCCCTTCCTGCCATCACACACACGCAATTAGACTTTGAATAATGAATTTATTTCCACTCTATTTACAGCACGTCCAAGCCGAAATGCGTCAAGAGTGTAAATGCCATGGTATGTCTGGTTCGTGTACGGTTAAAACGTGCTGGATGCGATTACCAACATTCCGCATTGTTGGCGATAATTTGAAAGATCGCTTTGACGGTGCCTCCCGAGTTATGGTCAGCAATAGCTTACGCGGAGGCAACAGCGAAAATTCGATACAACATCACAATAGTGCATCGAATTCACTGAATGTGCCGCCTGGTTCAAATAGCATATCAAGCAATTCAGTGAGGGCACGAGGAGTGCATAATAAGAAGAATAATAGGTGAGTGTTAGCTGGAATGTTAATTCGATTTGTAATTTTAAAACTGTCATTGGTGAGCTTGCAACATAATATAGAAGTTAGGGGTTGTACATAAATGACGTTACGATTTTTCAGTGCTGTCATCAGATTAAAATCACTAATAATTCGAAAATTATGCACTTTT
>JANTFA010156306.1:0-20505 GCA_026413405.1 Phytosciara flavipes
CTATAGACACCTAACTATATACCGTCCTCTACTCGTACGGGTCCCCCTTATGTTTTTTTCTTCTTTCATACGAAAATGACCTGAAAAATGTTGTTTTGACAAACAAATTGACAAACACATAATTTCATTAAACAATTCTTGTCGGATCATTATTTTATTCACGATGTTTACTCAACGTATTATACAAAATTTTTGAGCCATATGTCTTAAAAGATACACCAAATGTTTTATTAAAATACCGTTTTTGTCTCCAATCGTTTCGCGTTGTTTGGCTAAAGAAGCAGCACAAATTCAAATTTCAGAAAAATGTTACGTTTGCCAACCAGTCTCCGAGTGTGTGATATGTACTATCATGAGTAACGTTCGTTCTGCAAACAAGTTTTTCTTTTTCTTTTTTTTCTTCTTTATTTTGTTCCAGTATTAATATACCGGTAAGCACAGAGTGTGTGTGTGTGTCTTTTGCCATAGGACTACTTTTCCCAGTTTAACTTAAAGTTGCATTTGTAGAAACAACAAGAAAGTGTGCATAGAATATTATTGTATAAAATAGTTGGAACCCAGTTCGACAACTTTTGCGATAAAAAAAAGAAGAACAAAAAAGATTTTGTATTTTATAGTCTACAGTCGAAGAAAAATGTGGATTTGTTTGGTGTTTCTGTTTCCAGTCCCCAGTATTTGACTTATCAAATGAAGACCTACATTTTCTATCTTCGCACTTCTATTTGCTAAACGCAAGTGACTTAGTAAAAAATCACGAATCTAGGTTTTCATTTGTTAAACAAAAGACAATGGAGAATTTGAAGGAGTTAACACTACTTTCTTTTCTGGCTGTTTTTAACCCACACACTTTGACAGTCCTCAAATTCTATGGTTTTGTGGACATTGTTTAGTTGACAGTTCTTGTCATAGACTTTGAGAGACTAGAAGGTAGCTTTAAAACGCGTAAAATTTAGAACAAACCAAACGAAAATACAAAAATTTTTGCCTGTAATTTTCTCTTCATATTTCAGCTTTTACTTGGAACGATAGGAGCGTCTTAGGGCTCGTGCAATAACGACATCCACATGATTTCTCAGATTTTCGAACCTTACCCCTGCGTCCACATATTACCTATATCTACAACATGGCTTGCCTCGTTTTCTCGAACCCCTCTCCCCCCTCACATGTGAACGTCATTATTGCACGAGCCCTTACGTAAAAATAATAATTTTTCGGTTGTTTCACAATTACTAACCGATGGATATCGTTGAGCACCCAATGTTTCTGACAGTTAAAGCAAAACCAGAATTGAATGGTGAACGACAATGATCTCGAAACATTTCAGAATGTAAACGAAAATCATAATCGCAAAATTAACTCACTGCGTTTGTCACAATTCTTTTCATTTACCTGTAAATGTAAGAAACATTGACTTTTGCAACGATTTTGCAATCGGTTTCTTATGGTGACATAACCAAAGAAAAAGGATATTTTCGAAAGGGAAATATTTCGGAAATTCGGGTCAGACCCTCTTGAAAAGTCAGGAAAAGCCAAAAAAAAAGTCACGTGAGCTCCGGAAAGTCATCAAAAGTCATAAAAGTCCTGGGGAAAAGAGGCTTCCGTAATTGGAGATTGAATTTATAATCCTCAGCGACTCAGTGACCTCTTCAGTAATCGATTAACTTTAAATTTCCAAAATAATTAATGAACAGGAATTCAAAAACACCGAAAGTCATGTCGAGTCACAAAAGTCATGTTGCGTCATAAAAGTCATTGTAGGTCACTATAAGTCGTCATCCGACTCCGGCAATTGTTCCATAAGTATCGAAAAGTCAAAGTCAGGTCACATCCTTTTTGGATAAGTTTCCCTCCCCCCCGGATATTTTGACAGCACATACTTCTATACCGTCTGAAAGATGACGAAATGTACAGAACATGCAAGGATTCACAAAACTAAAATGAAAGACATAAAATTCCAGTGTCCTCTTCAATTTCAAGTTTATTTTATATTTTGCGCCTTTCGAAGTAACTCTCTAGTCTCTATGAGTCTGTGGCAAAAAATGTCATTTTAGCTGTCAGAATTTGTGGGCCTAAGAATGTGTAGGATTTATTTAAGAATAAAATAGTGCCACTTGGAAATTTGAACTGAGAGTGGATTTTCAAATAAAATCCACGAACAACTTCTAAATCATAAACATGTCGGAACTCCCATTTCTTTGACTGTACAAACAAACAAACCAACCAACAGAATATAAATTACAGTACGAACGAACGTTAAATTGGATGCTTTGTGTGTTTGATGGAAAATATGTTGTACCTCAGATACACAAAAATTGTATAAAAGGAAATATTTAAATGTCGAATTATTGATTAAACATCAACGCTTTTGTTCTATCTATATTTTGTATGTTCACGAGCATACTCATAATGTTACCCATAACTACAAAATGAACCTCTGCGTTATAATGAAATTATGAAAAATGTTTTTTTTTTGATTATGTTTTAATTGAATCGTTCGCTACCATGAGATTTCTTCTCGTTCAACAAAGTTCAATTCATTCAAAAACAGCATATGAATATTGAAGGAATTATTTTGTGTTTAAAAAAAGGTAGAAAAAATACTGCGAGTCATTTCATTTGATTTCAAATTATCTGCTATAAACCGTTTACGTTTATATATGCATCAGCATCACGAACAGACTATGATGGTGAACATTCGGTGAACATTATATGAAATGTGTTCCAAGTGGTTAGACGTTTATGAAAATCCATCATAATCTTTTCTCATCAATGCTTCTCTGACGCACACACTATAAGCTCTTCCATTGTGGAACTGAGTCTATTTCGGTTCTAATGCAGATTTGCTTTCCGGTGTGTGGACGGACGGACGGGCATATTTGACATTGACAACCGCAAACAGAGAATAGTAGAGAGAAAAAAAAATGGTTCAATTGACCTGACCTTGGTTTTCATTTTACCTCGTCACTGAATTTTATTGACCTGTTAGCACTTGCACAAAGTATAAAATTGTATAACTGTTAGATGAATCAGTGCTTGTAGAACCGGTTGGTGTGTAGAGACAAATATAAATTTGATGAATTTGACCACACAATTTTCTCAACTTAATTTATGCAGTTTGAATGTTTCATAGACATTTTGTTACTGTTTATTCAATTAAAGACGTAATGGGGACCCGCACGAGTATAGTGTGCGACATGAACTAGTTAGTTCACAAGACAACTCAGCAACACTGCATCTTTCGATTATTCTATTTCAACTCACCCCTTGCCAGAATTGCTTGCAGCAATTTTGAAAGTCTCTGACGAAGTTCAATTTGAAAATTGAACTCTGGAAAAATTCGCCAAAATCAGGTGGAATTCACTCGAAATATTGGCAAAAAAAACACTAAAATCCAAGATGGCGCCTGGCGGCCATTTTGTTAGGTCACCGAAAACAGTCTCACTGATTTGCGGTAGTCATTAGCTTTCGAACAAGAAAATCGTGAACATTTTATGAAATTTACTCGAGATATTGACAAAAACCTCTACTCCCACTGGACGGCCGAGTAGGAAGGCGCAAGTTGGACTCACTCTATAGGCTTTAGCTTCCGAACTCGCTATTCGATTTCAAGCAGATTTTTTTTCCTGGGTTGGTGTTGTCAATATCTTTCATCTGTGCGAGCAATACCGCCGGTAATAGATGTGAGAAACTTCAACTCGACCTCGAGCATAGTCCTATTCGACAAATTTTTTTTGGATCGATTCGTCATGTTTTGTTCATCATCGAATTTAAACTAGCATTTGTGAATCGAGGGAAAAGCGTTCCATCGAGATTGATTTCGTTTTACTCGAATTGTCCTCTCCACAGACGGACGAACAAATATTTATTTATTGCTGATTTGGCATCTGGGGGTGACCACAGAAGGCTTGTCCGTACTCAGGGATTCGAATACGACCGGTTACAAATGTAAAAGTGAGAGCAAAAGACCCTTGTACTTCGTACAGGTGTGAAAAAACACCTGTAGGTTGAAACTGCAAAACTATCACGGATGAATTAAGTTCGGAAATGGGTAAGAACGGGTTTGTGATGAAGCGAAAACACTCATTAAACGTCTGGAAGGGTACAAACATTGAGCATGTTTCTTCGTTGAATAAGAACTAGCAGCAGAACATTTCCACAAAACGAGGGGAATTTTTTTGTCACATCAGCCCGTAAGCAATGGAAGAGAACATATTTCCACCCAGCGGGACGACATTATATTATCTAGTTCCATTCCTCACAATATAAAATGAATAATTTCCAACTATACTTCCAACTTGAAAATCCAAAAACTATAAATTTCGAATGTCTAGCTGGGAGTTTACTATATTTGCTATCGGTTTTGTTAAATCGGTTTTTGCGTTGTGTTTGCGGTTCAGCAAAATAGTTGTCCACTTTATTTGGTTTTGGCAAACGCAAGAAAACCACTGAAAGTTTCATCGAATGGAATACCGATTTTAAATGATTCGATTTTCATGGTGCATAAGCTCTCCAGCAAGTAAATGGAGGTTCAGTTTATTGAACAGCAGGCATTGATTCGATTGCACATTGCATTCTGCTTGAATGACGACTTCGCAAAGTTATAGAAATATCATTATTGAACGCATGCAAAACAATTCAACGTGAAATGTAGGTGTTTTGTATTTGATGTAGAGTTGGCGAAAAGAGTGTGTGTACGATGATTTATTAAATCGAAATGCTGATTTCCGCCCACCAGTAACGAGGCAACGATAATGCATTTTACGTAATTTTACATTGACTATTTTGTTCCTACCAGAGAACTATCATTGCGGATTAGGCGAACACAAACACGTTTCAAAACTTTAACATTCAATTAATTGTTTAAAAATAATTTGTGATCTCTTAGAATTCATGACAACACACGACCGGAAATGATATTTCTGGTTCGCTTTATAAGTTAAACAGAAGAAACATATTTCAGATGATGGTCGAGCGACCTAGTGTCGCAAAGTGGCAAAGAAAAGTTTCTGATGCATATAGCCGAATGTGTAAAGTTATATTGAAATATCACACTAGATGTTTCAATTAAACTTAAACTTAACTGGACAGGACAACCTAAGTTGAACGACCACAGTTACATTCAGTGTTGTTTTTGAGGGGATATTTGTCAACAGTTCTTTCGATGCAATAACATAATTCATCAGTAAATATTTCTCTGTGGTCAACAGACTGTGGATCATTTTATGATCTGCGCTTCGAGAACACTTGTTTCGTCTTTTTTAGAAACGAGTGACAAAGACCAAAAGACAAAAGAACAAAGACAAAATCAAGGTTTTCAATGAACCACTCCATTGTCCGTAGGAGTCATTCACAAATTCCGTACGATTTACAGGGGGGAGAGAAGGTCTGACATGCACTTTGTGAATGGCCCCTTTAATAAAAATGCGTAACTGTCACCACTTGGAATCCTTCAATTACAATCTTAATTGATTGCTGTACGATCGCATTATCTTTCAATTTAATATTTTCATATACACCCAATGACTAAGTCCTTGAGATAAAGAACGCATTTTTCTAATGTTATCTAAAAGAATGTCGACATTCCTAGAACTGACAAATTGGCCCTAATTCATCCGAGCCAATGAATGTCTCATCTGACGACGTAGAGGAAACAATATGAAGGTATTGATGTCATATGGCTAATTCCATGACCTGTCCCGTGATGCACGAAATTGGATTTTGAAGTAACTCGGAATTGGTAGGACTTTTCTCAGCACAACCTTCATTGAATCTTGTCTGATCCACTAGTGATCCGCTCTCGAATGAATCAAACATGCTCTGAGAAAAGATTGAGGGATTTCAAGATATTTTGGTTCAAAGTTTGTTAGTCACAGGACAAGGTCGTGACTCGACTACTACATAGAGGCTATTCAAACAGTGCGCACCTGAGGGTGGATGAGAGTTGTTGAAAAGCGTGTAAAATAGGGCGTAGAAGGTGGGGAATAGACCCAAAGCGTGCGCCCTATTTTTCACTTAATAATGCAATACGAGTTGAACACTTGAACATAATTTTACTCGTTAGCTCTGCAATAAGCATATTTTCCAGTATTACAATGTCGGCTCATAGTAACGTCCTCGCTCCCACACCACACACTATAGAGAAAGCTTCGAACAAGAATATTAGACTCTAATGATTAGAGTACGGGGAGGGGGTCGAAAATTAACAGAAATGTGCGAGCTGCGAGCGCACTATTTGAATGGCCAGATATGTTAAAGACTGACTGTTGGGCATGTCGTTGAAAAACTTTTACCTTCAAGCCATTTCACTTGTGGATTTTATGCACGTTCGTATATCGGCTGATGAGTCATCCACTAGTGGCTTTCAACAAAATCCCATCTCTCAGTCTACCTCAGCCTCTTCGATAAGAAGAATAGATCAAATCCAGGTTTCTATATAACAAAAACGTTTACTAGCTGAGTCTAGTCTCAGAACTTCGTAGTGCCATCAAGGAAGAATTCTTTTAGCTTTTCTGTGGTTATCAGGTTCGCTGGTCAAGGTTCAATTTCAAGAACGCTCGCATAACAGCTCTTCATCATCTTGTGAACCCTTTCATAGCAATTTCCAACGTGCAAATTATTAGATGCAGGTGAATCAAATTAACAAACGAAACATACGATGATGATGATGTGTCAACAGCAAAATACAATTATTTTCAAAGTCGTCAGTCGTCATTGATTAAAGTTTTCCATTGATAAGAGGCAGAAATTCTATTAAGTCGTTACAACACTCTTCGATAAGGTGGCATGTGTACGTACACCTTCTTCAAGGTAGCTTTAAAACTCATTTATAGCCGCTACAAAATCATCTGTTTATGTCCATTTAGCGGTTTTATTGCCAATCGAACTGTTCGAATGTAAAAACCTTTTATTCGCTGTCCATGTATGGACATTGATTGCTGATTGAAAATCTCGCACTGAACAGTTTTGTGTATCCACAAACATACAATGCTCGTGTTCAATGTTCCCAGGTCAATAATCGAAAATTAGCGGTATCGAATTAAGTAATAAATTTCGCCCGATACGTATGCTCTGCTCACATACATGCACACAAACCATATCGACTCTAACCAAATTCTATTGGAAAATAGTTTCGTTGGATAGAATTTCATTCCATTTCGGTAGATATAATAAAATCGTTCAGCTGCCACATATGAAATGGTTGCGATGTGATGACGGTGATGATTCATATGCACAGCGAGAGATTGTTTGGACGATAAATGAATATACTCTTGACAATGAACGTATATGGCAAACACTAATTTTGATCGTCGACTCTTAATCAATTAGCAAACATTTGCATACCGCTTAAAACGTATTACCTTAATCGTTTAATTCCTTCAATTAATTTTTTGATTTTGTTTTTGTTTACTTACAGCAAAGATGATGGACTCTCAGCTGGTGTGGGCGAGAGATTCATCGGAGGGCTACATACAAGGAAACATCTCGGAAATTGGACCGGCTGAATTTGAAGTGGCGCCTGTAGATAAAAAATTCCCTAAACGCATATGCCTCGTTGAGGATATATTTCCGTCATGTGAAGGGGTCCAGGATCATGATGACAATTGTAAGTAAATTTGTAAATTATATTGAGCAATGACTCAGCCATTCTAAGCGTACGTGTTTGTGTAAGATGAATATGAGCGATTGTCGATTACAGACTAGATACCTCAAGGTCACAACTCTCAAAAGTCGTATGTTCTTGAAAATTAAGAAATTGCTAAAGTTACGAACCAGCAACAATGAAATAGTTCTATCCATCCAAATTTAAACACCCTCAAAGATCTTTGGGAATGGTGGATTCTGATGATTGATGTTCCCTTGGGAGTCTAGATTCTTTAAAGTTCCATTGTTTAGTGCAGCAACAAGTATTCCAAAGTCGGTGTTGTTAAACTCACAAAATATTAGTCACACCATCACCGTACGAAATTAAACTCTGAAACGAATCCACCAAAATCAGGTGAAATTCATTAGAGATAATGAGTCATTATTACTGACAAAAAACTGTACCTTCACTGCTGCGTAATTCAACTTAGACTCACTCTATGAGCTCTTACTTCGAACTATGAGCTTAACCTCGAGAACAGCACTAATTCGACCATATCTCTGGGTCCGCTCGACCGATTTTGCCCATCTACTAGCATTTGTGAATACAAATCGAAGAAAAAAAGTCCCATCGAGATGGGTTTCGTATTACTCAAGTTATTTCCGGTAGTATTGCTCGTGCAAAGCTGCGTAAATGAGACAAATAAAAGGCATCTAGGAGAAAAGAGTTTATCAAAATCGGATCACGGGCTAGGAAGTTAGAGCCCAGGGTGTGACGTGTGACCTTAAATCGAATTACTCGGCCGTATAGGGTTTTTTTTGTCAATATTCCGTGTAAATTTCATTCGATTATCATGAATTTTCTTTTCGTTTGAAAGACAATGCTTTTCACAGTGACCTTAAAATATGGCCTTTGTGTTGAGTAAATTTCCCTTGATTTTGGTGAACTCTATAGCGTAGTGGTTAACTCATTTGCTTTCCACCAAACTATTGAAGTTCGCAATCGTTACAGAAAAAACCCGATTGTCAGGCGTGTATACATAACGCAAAACAAAGCTTATTGCATTGGTTCAAGCCTGTGGTAGTGGGTCGAAAAACTTTCACACGGCAAAGATATTGTTGGGAGACGCTGGCATCCTATTCCTACTAGTTTCGCTGCTATGTACATATATGGCACTCAACAACGATGTAACTGAGGTTTTTCGCGCAGCTTACCAGTAGCACATTGAAAACTTTCAGTAATCATAAAGATCTCAAAAGAAAAGAGGACCACAAGCAGCGAAACTAGTAAATAATGATCGAGTCTCAAGGGTTGTTACGGCGGATTATTTTTGGTGAATTTTCTACAGAGTTTAATTTCCGAATTTGACTTTGTACGAGACTTTCAAAATCGATAGTCCACTCCGTGTAAATTCTCAAAATGTTAATTGGGATGAAATGCGTCTTCAAAATCAAATTGACATCGGTGCTAGGTGCTCTAAAACGATAGTTTAGCATGACGAGAGATTTTCCGAACTTTATTTTTCCGTTTCCACGTTACATGTCGAATGCAATGGCCCGACGGCGTAGTATTCAAATTGAAAAATGCAGTGCTGCTGTGTCGTTTCAAGATTGAAGACTTTTATTTGACATACATTGAATACACTACTCGTACGGGTCACTTCCTATGTTTTCAAGTTGTCACTGCAGTGCACTGGTTGCAGAATTATAAAAATTTTCCTCCTTTTCAATTGAAAGTTTCCCGTTTACAATTGTTTCGAGTTCTTTCTATTGAATTGTTTTTTTTTGTTGTTCTCTTCCCATTATTGGTTTATTGAAACTGAAGTCCATTCAATTTTCTTTACAAAATAGTTGACCCATTTATTTTCGACAATAGTCGCCTTGTCCGCCGGGCCTTCAACAACAGCATTTCTTTTTTGTCTAACATAAACAACGTTATTGTTAAATAGAGACTTTTATGATGTCACATTTTTGTAGCAAACACCCACATCTGATTGCACCAGACAATGGATCGTTCTGATTTTCCACAAGCAAATCATTCACCTCACTGTCTTTTTTTTGTGTGTGATTGATATTGGCATGGATATGTGACTGTCGAGGTGACTGTATATCATGCTTCATTTTGATATTTTGTTTATAATTAAAATTTAGACAAATTTTTTGTCTTCAATCGGAAATAAGAGACCATTCATAAATCCCGTCCTCACTTTTTACCTATTTTTAGACTCCCCCTTCCCCTCTTGACTTGCGTGCACTTTTCTTATATCTTATAACATGCAAGTCACACTATCATCGTAGACCTCCCCTCCCTTCTCCAAAGAGAACAGGGTTTATGAATGCTCTCTAAACAAAAATGTAAGACAATAGAATTCGGTTGCTCCTTACATACACCATGGGATGCCTGGTTGCCTACGTAATATAAATTTGGAATAAAATGCGAATAAAGATTTTTATTTCATTCTATTGAAACTGTGAAGCGGTTATGCTTGAATTGAATTGCTAAATATTCGTTAACTTTCTTGCGCACTATTTTCTTGTGCTATTGTATGCCATTTTTATTGCTTATAATGCAATAATAAGCACTTTAGCAACAATTTTTTGTTGTTGTTGTTGTTGTTATGCAAGTCACATCCACACATTTAATAGAGAGACTGTCTGCTCCGTAGGAAATAAATGAAAAAAAAAACTTTTTTTTATTATTTTTTGTTCATTTTATTATTAAATATTTTACACTCACTTGCGTTTTCCACGATACACACAGTTGATTCAATTATTTATTATTAAATAACACACAGCAGAGTCTCATACCGAACAATATGGACAACGATAATAAATGTATAAAATGTATTAGACGGGCAGAGATATAGAAAAAAAAGAAAATAACATCGAGGCAACACACACTGGTAATTAGCGATATGGTTTAGTTATGATATGACCTTAAGTTCATCACCAGTTTTCTTCTTGTTAATCTCTGGCAAGATGCTGTATCATGAATGTTACGTACTATTAATGAACACTTCTGAGCTGCTAATTTGTAATTAATTCAGCAGACATATTTATGAATGAACTCTGTGTAGCCTCTCGCATAAACAATATTAAGTAAAGTGTACATGCGAAAGGCTACAGGGTTCATTCATAAATGTGTTCCGTTGCCAGACTGTGGTTCATCTTTGCATGGTATTTCATCGTATGGAATCTCTGGCGAAGGGCATCTTAGGATTCCTGAGCGGCACGAACTCTACACCTTGGCCTCAAATGGGCCTGTGTTGTGTGTACTCATTGATTCGAATTAAATCCATTGAAGCATTTTATTTTCGATCTGAGATTCCATCAGTAAATCATAGATGAGGCAGATAGTCATGGTTGTGACGTAATGTGTTGCCGATGTGGCAAGAACTACCTTGATATTATGGTATGGGGTATGTGAGTCCGATGCTCTAGTGATTATGCTACCTGGCTACCTTACAAATAATATCTACTATTTGTCTGTGCTACTTTTTAACACCATCGATTGCCATCACATTTTGCATGAAGTGGAAAATTATAGCATTGTGCATTGGCTTAGAAGTGCTCAAGTACGAGTATGAGAATTTCTTTTACTGCCTGCCCTCATGCGAAAGTTGCGAATATTACAAAGCAATAAGCCCCCTGCGAGAATGATCCATTACATGTCGGAACATTCTCAGTTTATTTTCCATTGAATGTTTATGTGAAATTCAAGTTCAAGTGAGAGACAGTAAACCAGACTACATTGGATGCTGCTGCTACATACTTCATTTATTCGGAAACAATTTTATGACAAAACTTGTGTGTTTTTGAGCAACTTGCTTCGGTAACTCTTTTTTGACAAGTCTAGTTGCATATCTAGCCTTCGGCTCGGAACTCAAAACTTGTCAAGAAGTTAACCCTCCATGTACATGCAATAGGAACTGTCCGCATGGGACAGCGATTTCGTTGAATGCTGGAAGTAATTCATTAATTCAAGACAATTCATGAGACTACCGAACTGATTTCTGTGTTCTAGGCAACTCGCTTTGGAATCTGTCATTTTGATTCGAGCAGTTGCATACATCCGAACCAAAGTTTCCAAAGCTTGTTGCTTAAATACACCGTCGTGAGTTCCGACTCGGTATCACCAAATTGTCCCTCATGTAATGAATGACTTCCGCCGCATCCAACGTAATCTATACTGTTCTAATTCTTCATAGAACGTTCGAAAATCGAACTCATGCTAATGAGTCATTCCGTAAAAAATTAAAATTGAACAAACGAACTGAATTCAATTAGAATTATGATTATATTAAACTGAAGGTGCCTTGTCCGTATTATATCAATCGTCTCGTTGATTGGAAATTTTCATTAATTAAATTTGACTTGTGAATCATCATTAAAATGAAGAACTTCCCTTTTGCAGCAAAAAAAAAAAGAAAAAGAGAGGAGAGCAGCATTAATGTAGGTGCTTTTAGATAACGAAAAGCTGAAAATCAATGAGTTTTCCACGAACGAAGCAAAAGCGAGGTTGCGTGTTTCACTCAACTTTTCCGAGATATAAATAATCTTCATTCGTTTCAAGAATCTGTTTCGCTATAAAGTTCACATTACCCGGAGGTCATTGGCTATTTTCTTTCATCTATTGCTGTCGATAACAGGTTGTCGATAACACCCCGTTTCTGAGGTGAAAGACTCTATACCATTTCCACAGACGAAGAAAAGTCTCACAATTTCTTTATTTTTAGTTGGCACATACAAAGTTTTAATCTCACTAAATATGAAAAAAAAACTCTTTGAATCCACTCGATAAGTCACGAAAATACCAACCAATTCTGTTTAGAACTTGTCTATTTGCCAACGTAACTTATCAATTTATGAAATTTTACTCAAAAACATGAGGTAAAATGATGTTGATTCCACGGGTGTGAGACTTTATCTCATCTTTTTTGGCAGAATACTTCACTTAACAAGGAGACAAAATGATGGAATGGCATTTCTAGTGTGTTTAGACTGATCTCGGTTTCGCCTCGGTAGAAATATAATTTCCATCATTTCCAATGTGCTTTTGATTTACCCTAGAGTCGATTAGTGGCTCTTACACCACTAGAGAAAACAAGAAAATCGTTTGAAGGAGAAATCTCCAAATAACCTCAACAGTTACTTTGAATTTCCTGATGGTACTTCAAGAAGTAATCCGAGTGGGTATCAACTGGCTAAAAATCTGTCCCAACAATTCCGTTCTACAACAATTCTATTGAATTCCGTGAGTGACGTCACGTTTTTTCAGTGCTACCAACAGATTCAAATCACCAATAACTCGACAAGTTTGCAGTTTTTCGAGTAAATTGTTTGTCCTATTTCTCAAATTCACCGCCAAAATGGAGTGTTAGGACACACTATTGACTTGAAAAAGTGACGTCGTTTATGTACCAAAAATTCCTATTGTATAAAGCTACTGCCATTGTATGAAGGTCACACAGAACAATAGAAACTTCAGTTCATGAGACTTTCCCGCAACTTCTACCTCTAATGCCTGACGTGATTTAGGGAAGGCCCCTAACTTTCAAAAGCATGTAGAACCCTCAGGATAAAAATGAATATTCACATCTTCGTGAGGCTGTACACGAAACCGGACTTTTAACCCTCTGCAAATGACTATTAGAATTGTAAAATTGTTTTGCGGTTCTTCAATTTTAAAAACGCAAAGAGACTTAGGTAGTATTTGAATTACTTTCACGCAGTGAATGGTGGTCATTGTCTTAATTTATCTAAAATTGTAGATACGACGGTGAAGTAGATTTTTGTCTTCGCTAACTTGTTTTTCATTTTCTTTTAGGTGAGCTTATGTTCCTCAACGAAGCAACGTTTCTAGATAATTTAAGAACCCGCTACTTTAAGGATAAAATCTATGTAAGTGTCAAACTCAGAAGACAAACGGGCAAATTGAAACTCTAACGATTTACCTTTGCAGACATATGTGGCTAATATTCTGATCGCAGTGAATCCATACAAAGAGATAAGGGATCTGTATTCAGATGGCACCATTGTCCGATACAAAGGAAAATCGTTGGGCGAACTACCACCACACGTTTTTGCAATAGGTTTGTGTTGCATTGATGAACGAAAAATCAGATGATTTAACTAAACCGAAAATCTTTACGAACAGCCGACAAGGCAATTCGAGACATGAAAGTCCTGAAACTGTCTCAGTCAATTATTGTTTCGGGCGAAAGTGGAGCGGGAAAAACAGAGTCTACCAAATATCTGTTGAAGTATTTATGCCATTCGATGGCAGCAGCTGGACCAATTGAACAAAAAATACTGGACGCAAATCCGATCTTGGAAGCTTTCGGCAATGCTAAAACGACACGGAACAACAACAGTTCACGATTTGGTAAATTCATCGAAGTGCATTATGATGGCAAGTGTCAAGTGGTCGGCGGACATATATCTCACTATTTAGGTAAACTATTTGTTTGCTATGATTTGTGGCTTAATTGATTGCAATTATTAACTCAATTGAAACAGTTGAGAAAAGTCGAATATGTACGCAAAGTCCTGAGGAGAGGAACTATCATGTCTTCTACATGCTTTGTGCTGGAGCAACTCAACAACTCAGAGATAAATTGTCACTAGGGAAACCAGATGACTACAGAGTAAGAAATGACAAATCATCCACATTCCACCTCTTGACTTACCTTCCTTCATTCCATCCCTACAGTATCTCTCTGGCTGCACTCAATACTTTGCCAGTAAAACGAACGACAAAAAGATTCCCGCTGCTCAGAAATCAAAAAGTCATCAAGCGAAAGGACCACTATCCGATCCGATACTGGACGATTACGACGATTTCCAAACATTAGATCAGGCACTGACCCGACTCGGACTGACCGAGCAAACAAAGTTCGAAATCTATGCATTGGTGGCTGCCGTTCTACATTTGGGAAACGTTTCGTTCGAAGACAATCCCGAAGATACACGCGGCGGTTGTCAGGTATCCAAAGCAACCGAACCATCGATGGCGATAGCAGCAAAATTGATTGGAGTGGATTCGTTTGAATTGCGGCAAGCTTTAGTCTCTAGAGTGATGCAAAGTAAAGGCGGTGGTGTTAAAGGTACCGTTATCATGTAAGTCAAGAGTCGCCTTTATTTCGTCCTGTTACGTCTATTTGAAACGACCATTCTTTGTTAAAGGGTTCCGCTTAAGATCTACGAAGCCAATAGTGCCCGAGATGCGCTCGCAAAAGCACTCTATAGTCGACTGTTCGATCATATTGTATCGAACATCAATCAGAGCATTCCATTCAAAGCTTCCAGTTATTACATTGGTGTGTTGGACATTGCTGGTTTTGGTAAGGCGTTATTTCTGTCATCTGTCGTTTTGGTCTAATGTTCGACAATTTTGCAGAATATTTTACGGTCAACTCTTTCGAGCAATTCTGCATCAATTACTGCAATGAGAAATTGCAAAAATTCTTCAACGACAACATTCTGAAACACGAACAAGAGCTGTACCGTCGTGAAGGATTAAATGTACCGGAAATTAAGTTTACCGACAACCAGGATATTATAGGTAGGAACATCGCTCGCTAACGAAACTCTCATTGTACAATGAAACGAAAACCTCTCAACAGAACTCATCGAGTCCAAGTCGACGGGAATATTTACACTTTTGGACGAAGAATCGAAATTACCAAAACCATCGTTCGCTCATTTCACGTCCGAAGTTCATAGCTCCTGGAATAATCATCAACGGTTGTCGTTCCCTCGCCTATCGCGATTGAAGGCACATCGAACGCTACGCGACGAAGAAGGTTTCCTGGTACGACATTTTGCCGGTGCTGTTTGCTATAACACCGTAAGTATATGACCTTCCGAAGAGGGTTTTTGTCCCTTTCGCCTCCTACAATTGAAACAATTTCCCTTCACTTGCACTTTCAGAATCAATTCATCGAAAAGAACAACGATGCGTTGCATGCATCGCTAGAGTTTTTGGTCCAAGAGTCAGCCAATCCCTTGCTGAAAGTGTTATTTGCTAATGGAAACTCTGCGTCTCGTGGTAAATTGAATTTCATATCGGTCGGTTCGAAATTCAAAACGCAACTGGGCGAATTGATGGAAAAATTGGAGAAAAATGTGAGTGACACCCGCAGATCGGAATACCCAAATCCAATACTGATACGCTCCTTCCACTCGTGTTTCAGGGTACAAATTTCGTTCGTTGCATTAAGCCAAATAGTAAAATGGTCGATCACGAATTTGATGGCTGCTTGGCATTGGCCCAATTGAACTGTTCCGGAACGACATCTGTGCTGGAGTTGATGGAGTATGGTTATCCATCGAGAGTACCATTCTCTGAATTGTATAACATGTACAAGACGTATTTGCCGCCGGAGCTAGTACGTTTGGAACCAAAGACATTCTGTGAGGTATGTTACACACGCAGACACGTTATGTGTTTTGTATAACAAGACTGACCGGATTCCTTTTTAGGCAATGCTCCATTCACTCAAATTGAACAACAAAGATTTCAAGTTCGGCATCACGAAAGTGTTTTTCCGTCCGGGGAAGTTCATTGAATTCGATCGCATCATGAAATCGGATCCGGAGAATTTGAAAGCCATTGTTGCGAATGTTAAGAAATGGCTGGTGCGGTCCAGATGGATTAAGTCGGCCTTTTGTGCTATTTGTGTTATTAAAAGTAAGTCGAACGCACCACTGTTACAGCGCTCTTCTATTTGGAACATTTTATTGTCGTCAGGGAAGTAGAGAACTTTACATTTGAAAATCGTGAACCAAGACTGAATGAAGATCTTCTGAGAAATTTGACTTAGGTCATTCATGAGTCATCGTCGCTTCTCGAGAGAGGTACACAATTTAAGGGAAAATTCTCGAAAAATGTCTGCCTGTAGAATTAAATCTGACGTTCAACAGGAACCGCATTCAAAACATTCATAGAGCCGTAAAGTAGCGGCCTTAGCCTAGGCCAAGACCCCGAATCCATTATTTTAACCGAGATACAATCTGCGCTCCATTAGCTTTTCAAATGAAATACAGGTAATGAAATCGATTGAAATCCAAAAAATGCTTAGGGCCTTACGTAACCTCACCGTTAGGCCTTTAGCTCACGATCCCGTGACCTGATTTCAATGCTTTTTCCTGGATCGGTGTTGTCAGTACCTATGATTTGCTGCTATATTCACACCTACAACGAATATTTTTTCGTAGATGTCTTCAAAAAACACCCAAAGCTCAGGCATGTGCGGGCCAAAATGCCCGCCTTCGACCTTGACCTCATAATTTCGACTACCTTTCAGGGTTTCGACATTCTATATTCGGACTCCATTGAAATAAATGAAACAAAAATCACGAAAACTGTGTGCAGTTTACTCGGTGTATACGCAGACAAGACACTTAGGGCCGAGTAAGGGCCTTAGTCTAAGTCTGAGACTATGAGGACCCTACTTCAATTTCGTTAAATGGATATTCTCTTCACACTCTATTCACCGTTTGTTTCATTTGAGAAAATCACGAAATTTGGTTGAAAGAATCGTAAACCTCAGTGACATTTTTTTAGCCAAGACATTCTTCAAATCGATTTTTCAATGATGGCACATTGTTGGAGAAACGAAGAAAATGTGGTAGACAACCAGATTCATATTTTTCGTTTTGATGCCATCGCTGTGAACATTCAGATTCACAATTCTTCTCGAGTTATTCATGAAAAATACTTAGGGCCCTTGTTACCGAACACTTCAATGACTTTAATTCATGGCTCATTGAGCCGATTTCATTAAAAAAAAATTCCCTGGATTCGTATTGGCCACACCATTTCAATAAAACCAATTGAGAAAATCGGATCGAAAAAGTATTCAATTCGATGTTGGCGTTAGTTCTTTCAAGTCAATGTCATCATCAACTGCAGTGAGTGAAGTCAAGGGTTTATCTGAACTCGACCTGAAAGAACTTGAATCAAAGATCAAAGCTTTCGTGGACAGATTACAATGGAAACTTTAGATGTACCCAAAAACCTTGCCCCAAAAAGATCAAATGAAGTCAATAGGTCAGGTTACTAAATCGTAAGACAGATGGTGCATTGAAATAACACACTTATCGACTACGTGCTATGACCACGCTATGTTTGGCTGTAGACATGAGTAACACTTCCATTGAATCTGTTTTAAGTGCAAGTCTTGGTATCACTTTCTTTGCAACTACTCTGCAATGTGTTCGATTCCTCTCTTTTCCGACACACCAACTTAATGTCAACCAACTAATCGTAATTTCATAATTCCAGTTAAGAATCGTATCAAGTATCGCAACAAATGCATTCTGCTTGCACAGAAAATTATCCGCGGATATCTGGCACGTAAACAGCATCAGCCCCGCTACAAGGGCATCTTGAAAATCAAAGCGATCAAAGTGAATCTGTCTAAAACGGAAGAGATAGCCAATCAATTGCGTAACAACAAAGATTCGATTCTCAAGCAAGTCAAAGATGTTGAACAGTTGATTGATCGATCGGTGGCTAAAATTAAGGTAACATTCCGAGTCTGAAAAGATGAATATTTTGGTGACTGGTTCATTTTCTATAAAAAAAAATCGTTTCACAGACGGACCGAAAGATCAAATCAAAGGAAATCGATGAAATGTACGCCGATATTATGGTCAAAATTGATAATCAGAACAACCTGCTTCGGTCACAACTGCAGGTAATTGTTACATTGAACTCACAGTACAACGCAAAAATATTTCATTTAAACGAATACGATTTAGGATCAACGTCAAGCCGAAGAACAGGAACGGCTCCGGAAGATACAGGAAGCAATTGAAGTACAACGGAAAATCAAAGAGGAAGAGGAACGTGTTATACGCCAGGAGGAGGAGAATCGAAAGAAGTATGTTTGCCGATGTGTTACTGAGTGTTTAAAGCAAACCAAAACTAATTTTGATGTCTCGTTCAATCTTTGTAGGAGAGCAGAAATCGAGGCAAGACGTAAGGCCGAAGAACAGGAACGAAAACGACAAGAAGAAGAGGATAGGAAGGCAGCTCTAGCTTTGCAGGTAATTTTATTTATGAAGTACGATGGATAGATAGATGAAAAGAGTGATTTACTTAGCTAATGGAAGCCATTCTAAGTTGGAACTGCGATAGCGAACGAAAAACGGACGATGAAGAACGCAAAAATAATTACAGCGTTGAGTCCAATGGGAAGCAGAAGCAGATTTTGACTTCAAATAATTCGCGAAAACGAATATTTTGTTTCTTCGGCAAGCTGCTTATTTCGGGAGAAAAAACTCAAGAGTGAAGGAATGTCAGAGGGGGGAACTCTAGATAGGTGCGACTGTTCTTTTAAGTAAGCTTGTCGTTTCTGCTTACACGTACGTAAGAGACAGCTAACACATAACTAGTCATTTCCTCTTCCACAGCAACGGTCTAACATATACTTTTCATCGATTTTCATTTTTATTAAATTCAATATGGCGGCTGTCAGCCATTTTGTTAAGAACTTGAAACGAGGACATGTATTTCCCGTCAACGATAAGAAAATATTATTGAAATATGTTCAAATTTGCTCGAGGTAGATTACAACAGCATCACCTTTCACTGTACGTTCGACTAGCCCGACTTACAGCCAGTTTATGAACTGCAGTCTCCCAGTGAACCCTACTCTGATAATCGTTTCAACTTTTTAGACCCGTACGAAGTACGAGGGTCTCATGTCTTTACTCTTACGTTCGATACACGTCGATTTCGAACTCCGGAGTGAGGGCAAGCCTTCTGGGGTCACCCCTAGATGCCAAATCAGCATTTAAAAAAATGTCCGTTTGTCTGTCTGTCGGTCTGTCATCACAATAACTTGAGTTAAACGAAAGCAATCTTGATGTGACTGATTTTCCTCAATTTTTTATCGAAAAAGCCAGGCTAAGTTCGAAGATGAGCAAAATCGGTCGATCCGATCCAAAGTTATGGTCGAAATAGTGCTATTTTCGAGGTCTGGTCGAGGTTCCTCGGATATATTACCCGAGGCATTGCTTGCAGAAAGTTCATAGATGGTGCAAATGGAAGGTATTGATTACACTAATCCGGGAAAAAAAATTTGTCAAAATCGTATCTTGGGCTCGGAAGTAAGAATCCATAGAGTGGGCTTAATTTGAGCTACTCGGCCGTTCAGGAAAGGTAGAGTTTTTTTTGTCGATATCTCGAGTAAATTGGTGTGCAAAAAACTGACCGGTGGATGGACTCCTATTGAAGGTTTGCATTGGCCAAATATCCAATAACATTTCCACTTAAAAGAATAGTTCTATCTAGAGTTATTAACGATAACCTGTTGTCACAGCTGTCCGAGATGTCACTTCATGCAAGGCAACCAAGCGCAATGTAGCTCTCCTTGATTTATTGTTTAATTTTGCCCGATTCATGTTTTTCAAGCTACGTCGAATTTGAATCTCTGAGTAAGGGCAAACTCTCTGTGGTCACCCCCAGATGCCAAAAAAGTAGTCAGTCTGTCTGTGAACAGTATAACTCGAGTAAAACGAAACCAATCTTGATGGAACGTTCTTTTCGTCGATAGATCGAAGATGAGCAAAATCGGTAGATCAGATCCAAGGAGATGGTAGAGTTAGTGGTACTTTCGAGGGATGAGTTTGTAATGATCAGTGGGTAGATGCAGATATGCCGTGCTCTACTCGTACTCCCTTATGTTTTGGGTTATCGTTTGGATTTTTGTGAAATTACTGAAATGGCAGTGAGTTCTAGATATTTGAAATTGGTTAGAGTACAGACACTTCTGTATCAATTAGGAAACAAAAATTGAAAATTATAATGGGTGGACTTATGGCAGTACTTTACTTTCTATCTTCTTCTTCTTCTTCTTTATCAGCCTATTTCCCAAAGGAGACGCCGCTACCTAAGGGTTATCCACTGTTGAA
>JANTFA010156307.1:0-10716 GCA_026413405.1 Phytosciara flavipes
TGACTTTGAAAACATAAAACATGTGTCAAGTTAAAAGGCTTTATATGAGCGAACTGTAAAAATAAGCGAGATAATATGGTTAGGTTATAATATACGGAAAATTCTTGGATGACTTTGCCATTTTTTTTACATCTAACGTAGCATAGTGGGTCCTTCCACGGGAAAAAGTGACAGAGATATTCAGAATGAAAACTGCCGCTACCAACATGTAATATTGAATCTGTTGCAATCAAAGTTCACTTTTTCCTTCTGTCAAAAAGTGACGTTTCAAATGTAAAAAAAAACAACAAAATATTGCGTGCGATCACAAAACCATTTGTTTTCCACTTATTGCCCTTATGAAGTTTAAGAGAAACTTTAACAATTTAGACTAATTTCTAAGAGGTTGGTTTTTGACGTTTGAAACGTCACTTTGACAGAAGGAGAAAACCGATCAAAATCCGATTTTTGTAGTATCAGAAAGCCCAAGAATTGCTTCTTTCCTAAAGCGTCTTTATTGGTTTTTGGCTCACATGCTAGAGCTCGAACTTTATACCGAAGAAGCTGAAAACACACGAGCAATTTTCTCCGTTGCTGAGATCGACAAAAAAATTTGATTTTCATAACGTCACACTGACGCTGGAATTACCCAGTATGTATGTAAAACATCCTCAAAGAAAAAAGGGGGTGGCTTGTGGTTTGTTCTGGTTATGAATAAATATGTGGATGTAGTAAATAAACTTGCTCCGTGTATACATATGTGCAATGGATACAATGGGTTATGCATGTGTGTGTCTGTAAATCGTAACACTGAAACGGAAGTTTTTCTTTGCAGATAAATTGTGATGTTTTGTGCTTAATTTATGATGTAATGTGTAGCATCTATATAAATGATTATATTAAGCTGCTTCCTTCATGCCATCCTTACTCTTTTATTTTTGTGCAGACACACAGAAATTAATAATTCGCTTACATGAAATGTGAATATGTAACAGAATGGCAATGGCAATAACATTTTTGCAATCCCGGGCTGTAATCACCATCTTTCCATGCTCAAGTTTTTGATGTCATATGCAGCAAGATTTCTGCACTAGCATCTTTCATACAACCGATAGCGTGCGAGAAAACTTCCTGTTCGCACTAGTGCGAGAAAACTCCAATCACACGCTATCGAGCTTGAATTAACAGTCAACTTTTTGTGAATAAAAGTCTTGCAAAGACCAGAATTCAAACACCCGACATCCGAGCATTTTGATTTTGAAGCAATGACTATGGCCATTCTGCTATGGAGTCACACATTTATATCAAACGTATTGTTGTTTTGTATATGCAAACAGTGCGTCGTAACAACACAGTAACAGTATCGCAATGCAACTGTTACAGCAAATCCCAAATCCGATCACATTGAAATGTGTTTTATGGGATAATCTTCTAGATCGTTCAAATTAATTTATTGTTTTGATGGAGATGTTTGGCGGAAAATTAGCATTAGTTTTGCATTGGAAAAGTGTGGTTTTGGCCCACATTGCAAAAATGTTTCTTCAATGGTAGTGGTAGGTATGCTGGTATTTTCTCGCTCACAATGTTTTGGCTTCGCCATGGGTCGACAATTGACCTCTAGTCCAAGAAAATACCTTTGCACTTACTTTGGTAGAAAAATAACTATTTTACGTCGAACAAACGCCATCAAGTTTCGAGTTACATATTTTCTTTGGCGTTGTTTTGCTTTTCATACACACACACAAAAACAAAATGATAGAAAGAATTTACCTTCTCATTCGACTCCAAGCACGAGAAAAAGTAGCTTGAATGTGAAGTGTTATTGATATGGAATTTAATAACAGAAAAGGCAAATTAAAGAATGAATGTCAACATGAAGAAGGAAACAGAGGAGGAGGAGAAGAAGAAGAAAAGTTGGCAACAAAAACTTTCTGAGAATTCCCCATTTTGTACATCTAAAAGATTTACGCTCTTAAATATTCCGAATGGATTCCGTTTCCGACTGTTATAAGATACGTCTACATTTTGGCTCTGGATATACGGAGAATTGGGTAAATCGATAAATTTAATTTGTATACAACTCCATTTCACACAGCAACATGGCAAAAAAAAAACTTTTTTCGCCCCTCTTGCTAAACTCTGTAATAGCATAAGGCAAAAGTGTGTATCGGAACAAATTTTATGTGCACGTCTCGAAAGTATCTAGATTATGATACGAAGATTAGTTGGGAAAAGTTGGTTAATATTTAACTTAAAATCAATTGAATTGTTTTCCTTTTTGATTTAAATAAAAGTAAATTCAATCAAAGCCTTTTGCTTGCCGACAGTTTTGTTGTTTTACACAAATTGGAAAGATAGCAACATACATTCTCACAACCAGTCAGTGGGTATAACGTAAGACGAGAAACGATCGCATGCTATTTTCATGTTTATCATAAATAAACATTTTGGCGTACCGAGTAAGGCACTCAAAATATCTTGAATACGTCGTTCATTGGCATGAATGGAAAAAGCGTATTTTGCTGAATGGCACACAATTTTTGAAGCAACTTAGAAGTCAGTGTGTTCACGACGAGCCGTTAAAGTTTTCGACGTAAATACACACCAAAAACATATTGATCTGTAGACATTATCCCTTGTTATTCTTATTGTTGTTAGTGTACACGTATACCATACGTTCTATAATATCCAATAACACTCACGCATATACGGCCTATTCCAGTACGTTACAAAGCTAATTGTTCACTAGTCTAAGAGCGAGTTTTCACAGTTAGGGGTCGGTCGTATACATAAATGACGTCACGCTTTTTCCGATTAATTCACTGAAAACGTGACATGATCGAACGCCTACATAAACGAGAGAAGGCTTGTAATTAGGCTATCGATTCATTAAACATCTACGGCGTCCATGACAATCATTTTGCATCGATGTTTTAAAACGTATGCTTTGGAGTGTGTTACTATGTTGGAAATTGTAACGCAGCCACTCAACAGTGGAACAAATCATATCAGCCATTATGCATAAGTGAATAAACAAATGAATTTTAAGTAAATGCTCGTTTGTTTTACAGATTATGCATACAAAAGGGAAAATATTTTTGTTATTTACTTACACGATGTGTATCTTCGGTTTTTATGTGTGATTGAATTTTTGTTTTGTTTGTCGAAAGAGAGGAAAGTGTTAACCGAATATATATTGTTACTGTCTTAGATAAATCAGGGTGATCAGACTCCACTTTGCATTGAGAACGAAACTTCACTAAATATGTAAAATAAGTCTGTCAGAGCACAACGACACGATATGATTGAGAATTCTTTTGCAACTGATCGAATTTGGATAATTGGTTTGTGTATTGTTTACAAAATGACAAGCGGACCGTACTCTTCTTTACCGATATGTCAAGTGTCCCGTCGGTGACAAACAGCTGATAAACTATAAAGTGAAATCAACAAATGACACAAGCAATATGTCAACTGTATATGTGTCAACTGTAGCGCTACTTGCAAGTCGATGACAAACTTTGTGTTTTGTATGAAAAATGTTTCCAAGGTTGTCACCACGACGCAAAGAAAACATGTGCGACATCAGTAACTCAAACTGCATTCCAATTCGAGAAATTTCGACTGAACTGCAAATTTGTAAACATTAGTTTGTAAATTACAGTCTAGTTCAGCAGTCTGCTTAGCCTCCTCAATATGTAGCCTTGAATTTGTCAATATTCTGATCGAATGCTCTATGACACAGGAAATTTAACAGGAACTAGAAAGAAATTTTAATTTCATTTGGTCAGCAAAATTTCTTTTTAAAAAGAGACAATCGAAGAAAAAACACGATCAGCCGTCTGTCATCAACGAAACATTTGAAATGTCGGTACAGTTCCGTTTCCATTTTATGAACAAAACAAAACCAATCAAATGTCAGAGGTGAACCGGACGAACATGGAATTGTTCGAATTCGAGCGTCTTATTCTTCGTTTATCTATTTACCTCTCAAGTGGATAAGGGAAGATCGCTCTTCTTTATCGATGTGATATTACAGTAACAACGAATCAACGGAATTTTCACTTTATCTGACGCTTATTGTGTTCTTGGTTGTTTCTTTTGACTTATCGACACTCAAACCTTTTTTCCTTCTCAGGTCGCTTATCTCATCTTATCAGTCAGATTTTCCCTTCTTAACAGTGGTCACTCTACGTTGCGTGATGTTAGAGATTTGATTCGTTACGTAACGTAAAAAGTTCTCCTGAGATTATTCTAATAGGCAGTCTGTACTAAAAATTCAAAGAAACTCCCGGCTCGGTTCGTGGTCCTTGGATGTCCTATCTTCATTTTTACAAATGAGAAGAATCATCTGAAATTTCTATTTGACTCTCCGTCACTTAACCTGTAGATTCATTATTTCGAAACCATTTAGACAGAGGAAGAAAATTCTCTCCCTGAGTGACAATACCCATTAACATTTGTGTAAGAACCTAAGATCTTAACTCCAAACTACAAGTATAGTAAAGTCACAATCTCAATAGACTAAAAATATCCAATTCGATGTTGTTTTTAGTTCATGTTAACCGATCCTATTTTAGTAAGACATCACCAAGACCATGTTCAGTTATTTATATTGAAATAACAGCAACCTACACGTTCTTCAATGTGTATACAAACAGACAACAACGTTGTTGTTAGTACCGAAATTCAATTAAATCGATTAAACCAGCATTCCATTAAATTTTGATCAAAACGTACTTTATCCCGACCGTACAACAATATTGTGTGTGTGTGTGTGGCATGGGTATTACAATGAAACAAAAACAGATTAACTGCGCCGATAAACAATAGAAATATAATGGCAATAATCTGAGCAATAAAATGCTATTGTTTCAAATCCATTGTTTCTGTGTGCGTGTGTTTTATTGTTGAATGAAAGTCACTTTCAGATAGATAGATTTGTAGATTTTCCAAGATAAATCAATTTATATTTACAGAAGAAAAGAGCGCAGGGGAAAGATAGAGAAATGTAAGACAAGAACAAGACATCGGAACCCGTTGTAAATCAGTAGTTAATCAGTATCAGTTATCACTTATAATTACATCTTTATATTGCCACCATGAAAATTAATTATCAGATCAACCGAACAGAGAAACCAGTTTCTGATTTCAAGAGAGAAACAGAAATCATTTTCGTTTTATAACAAAAAACCAACAAATATAATCACCCAGCTAAACATGAAAAGATCATTTATCGTATGTGTGTGGAGACCATTATATTATATGGCACAATATTGATTGCTCAAAATAATAAAAATAACAACGAGGAAAGGAAAAAAAAAACCGAGAACCGACCATACGTCCAATAACCAGCAATATTAATTTAGGGTGTCATATTTCAAAAAAAAGACCACAAAATCAAAGCAAAATACAATAAAAAGAAGAGGAAAAAACGAGAACCCGAAGAAACCATTACTTCAAAGATGCCGACACAACACAGCTGACATCAATTTTCTACTTAAATGTTTGAATCTATACATCAATTTTGTCTTCTACACGTATACACATCCATCCACCCATCCATATACATTTATATTTATGTGTGTACAGAAATGATGTTCGTGTGTTAGCTAAATTATAGCAAGGCATTAGAAGCCACTCAGAACATATTTTGTAAAGAATTTGGAACTTTGATATATTCACACTATATGTACACAAATGTGTATGGTTGACTCAGGCTTATATTAATAAAAACATACGTGTATCTGGTATATGAATAAACGAAAAAATCCATCCATATAGCCAGACAGGAGAGCCGTGGAAAAGTAGTCAGCGGCAGCTAGCCAACGAAAAATGAAGTAAGTGATTAAGAAACACAATGATTTTAAAACTCAGCGACTTTTGAACTCATCGACTTATGAACTCATCGACTTACAAACTCATCAACTTATAAACTCATCGACTTATAAACTCAGCGACTTATAAACTCAGCGACTTATAAACTCAGCGAATTATAAATTGAAGACTTTTAAACTAGGCTTCAGCTTGAAAGATATGTCAAAAACTTTATGTGAACAACAAAACAATGGTCAAGACATGAATATTGAATGAGATTCTCATAATACCCAATTTCCAAGTATGTATCACACAGCATCACTGTATCTAGAACGTTAGGATTCTCGATTGTTTCCCAGTATACAGACGTAATTGGTTCATTGAATAGGTATTCTCTTCAACTATTTATCTACATCCCTCCGGATAATCATTTGCTATATTTTTCGGGTCATTTCCATTCTGATTCTAATACATATAGTAGGTCTTGCTGCAGTGACTTTTGATGGTCGCGAACATAAAAGACTTAAATCGTCGGAGGCGCGGCGAGGTAATTTTATTAGCAACAAAGTTGTGAAGTTGAAAGGCTGCATGAGGTGAAACACTCTTTTTTGAGATGTTTTGTTCTAAGGGCCATACATAAATGATGTCACGTCATTTTATTGAATTTTTCAAACCCTCTCTCTGCGTCACGCAAGAAAGCTCTTTGAGCCCAATTTGCTTGGAAAGTCACGCTTTTTTGGACATCTCATTCCTCCCTCAAGAAGTAACGTCATTTATGTACGGTCCCTTAGGCTTCTAGTAATGTTTATCTGAAGAATTTCTTTCCTACTGTTGATTTAAAATTTGGGTTTCTTTTCACTCAGACTACTGCCTACTTTTTAGTGCGGCGTGTCGGCTAGCTTAATTCCGCAGACACGCAAGCACTTTTCCGTTGCTGAGATAACTATGCTGCGATTTCTATTGCAATCGGATATTAACCACAGACTTAAAAATAAAAAACACATCAGCATTGTTGATCCTATAGACCGACGTCAAATTGCTCGTGTTTGCTCGGCTTAAGTAATGTCGGCGGCCGGCGGCTGAATATTCCGGCGACTCTCACATCTGAATGAATATATCGTTTTATGCCCGTACTATACACAGCGAATAAGCAATTCAACTAACGTTTATTAATGTATGTTTGAACATTCAACAAAGAGACTAGTAGGTATACTACTCCCTACGGCAACATATATGAGAACATGAAACATTTATGCTGTGGTGTTTCAATAGATGGTTATATAAAACGAGTATTTAGTTTCCTGAGATCCGAGATACTTGCTACAATTCATGTATCTAGATATAGAGATATGGATAGACCGTTCATACACCATGTTGTGTATTAAATGGGGAATATATGTGTGTTTTATGGCTGCGTTGTATTTAGGCGATGCGATGCCTGTACACGCCGATATATATTTGTACATTACATTTTGTATGTAGGTACGAATCGAGAAATCTATATATCTTTTGAGCAGATATAATATGTTGTATGCTTTGAACTGACGACGACAACGACGACGAATAATTACGTAGAAATCTCTTAATCAATATTTAAATTGACTTACTCCGTAAAATTTTCTGTTTGGCATGTTTGAATGAATGTGGAATGCGTAATAAATGGGGAATTAGTGTACATATTGTGATTATTATAAAATAATTAAATTTCGGGTTTGTGAGATGAGATATTATGTTGATTGATATGTAATTAGTCTCGAAGGAATTGAAATTCAACATTAATATTGACAGCGTTGTGCGTGGAAAATTATGGAGTTTTTTTTTGTTCCAGTCATTGTTGTGCGTACGTGTATGTTTGCCTTAATGGACTCAGTATCAGTCACACGAAGATGTTGACTACATACCGAAGACGTACGAGCAATTTTTCGTTGATAGGTCTGTTCGATCGTACGGTAAGAACGATTTTTGACAAGCCGAAGACAACCGACCGTCATCCATATAGAAGCAAACATAACCGCAATGAGAAAAAATTCACTTCGTTAAAACATCAAAATGAGGTTATGTTGGCTTTTCTGTGTATGAAGATTCACATTTTGAACGATCTTGGAACAGACCTATTAACGAAGCGTTTTCCATAGAAACAGCAGCATAATTGTCGATCTCAGTAATTGACCTTCGGCAATAATAAATTCTTTGGTCATACGCCTTTCGTTTGATGTAACAGCCTATCTAAGATTTGAGTTGGTCATATCAATCGGGAATGCGATGCCCCGCAGTGCCACATCTAGCATACTCAGTGCATTGGACAACTAAAGTCTAGCGCCAAGTTAGTTTTACAAAGGACACCTATGAAACGATAGGTATCAAAGCTACCCGTAGAATTGCCGCGCGCAACGAGAAAATTTTTACATCAAAAAATACAATTCCATGTAATATTCCAGCGCCCTGGACAATGGTTCAATCGGTCCCTATGAAGATGGGCCGCTGGTTGCTCGAGGTAGGTAAAAATGATGCTGTCAAGCTTGAAATACGAAAGTTATTGAGGAAATTGGGCCACAATGGCTAGTTCGTCTGCTATCCACTACACACTTATTGTAGTTGCCAGTGTGAAAGCTTGGTTCGCAAGCGCTTGACGACGTCGATATTCTACTAGTTTCGCTCCTATAGCCGACATTATAAAGATTCCGTTGACACAATCCGTTTTCAAATACGAGAAACTTTTAATTCTAGCAAAGAAAAAACACAAAGAACATAAACGAAGTTTATGTTTGTATGAGTTGACGGCTTATCATCTGTTATTAACAACTGTGTCAACAATAAATGATGCTTCACAGGCTACGACGCTATTATATAGCCAATCGAATAGTTAAACTGAATAAGTACAAGATTCGGTATATCAAATATTACACGATACCTAAAACAACCCAAGAAGTAACAGATTGAATCTTTATGCGACGATACGCTCGCCTTTTATTAGAATGTATTTTATGTGCACGCACATGGAACTTAATGGTTTTATCATTAAATAACAACACACTGAAGCGTTGTGTGTGTGTGTGTGGTGTAACAATACAGATTTTGTGTTTCCCCTAATTGAAATGGTTATTCCCAAACCGAGTCCCCCACCCAATAAAAAACCCAATTTGAGAACCAAAGCCGATTACAACACTAAAATATAGTTCAATGTTCAACTGATCTACATTACTACAGGTGTGTTCAAAAATTCAAAAAATTAATTGAGCGTGAAGTAAAACACAGCCGCAATTCCAGATTATAGTTTCAGTAAGTTCAAAATTAACAAAACATGTGCAATGGTCGGGGGGTCCAAACTTAAACCACCGAAACATTAATTGATTCTGATTGGATGACAAGCCCCCGAAATGATGCAAGTTCGGGCCACAGGTGCAATGTTATTGCCACTGCAATTTAATGCACTAATAAATATCAACATTGTGTAATTGATTATATAATCGTTGCTGTTCTACATTATGATATGCATGGCTGTTCGCCCAACGTTGATCTCTTATTTAAGATAAATAATAATTTAACAGTCAGTCAGTGTACGTACAGTCTCGCTGTATTCATTGAAGTATGCACAAGTGTAGTTAGTTATATACCGGCACGGCAGGTGATGTATTACCGATGAAACATTATGCCATTAGTCTATTATCCTTTGAGAATGCTAATGGTTATGTCACATTAATTTCGGGAACGAGATAATTGCTTGTTTGATAAACTAAAATTGGATGACATGGTTGCATGTGGTGCCAAATTAAAGGGATAAGTGTGACCATGTATTCCAATTGAATCAATGAAGAATCAGAAGTCAATTCCAGTTCATGTTAGAGAACATTTTGTTCCTAATTTAAATGTCGAAAGGCTTGTATGTTGGACAACTATGTTTATTTTCTGACCTTTGACAAGAAGGTCGATCACAGATCCAAACTGAATACAAATACTTAGCTACACAACTTAACGGAGTTGGAATATTTCTGAAGTTACGTCGTTATAAATTGGCCAGAGAAAAAATTGCACTGACACTGCATAATATCACTTCGCAAGCAAAGCGGTTATATTGTAGTGTAGCCGGCAGTCACAAGATATAAAAAGCTGTGTTGAGATTATGTTCTGAAAATTGTTTCGTCTCATCCGCGCGTTATTTAGTTTGCTAATAATTTATGGATGGTAATTGATATGTTAAACTTATTCCTTCATGGTTAATGGGTAACATGGGAACAAAGCAATAGTTATTTTCCTAACGCATGCTAAATGGCTTTTTTAGCGAATGAGAGGTTTCCGGCACGAGCCGGAGGCGAGGGATGGAATCGAATTCGCTAAAAAAGCCTTTTAGCATAAGTTAGGAACAACGTTTTTCCTAATTGACGTCGGAAATACGCGACAAAGTCGCGATATTTCGATACAAGGTAGGAAAATGTCATTACGAAAATCGTTAGTGTTCTTTGCTTTTTTCTTTCCCACCTTTCATCACGTTATAGGTTTTTGATAGTCTAACTATCTATCAACCTGTTTCGGCTACCGAAATTTGTCGTACAGCCGGCGCTTTAGTTGTAAAAGTTTCAGTTCTCATCAGTTCTTTCGATACTTTCCCCTCACAAAACAGCGGTGTTCGGTCAACTTGAACTTGCGATGATCAGTAGCACAAATAGAAAGTCCAGGAATTCAATTTAAAAATCAAACTTCTAGACTGAGACGATAATTGTGTGTAGTCTCATCAAATGTCAGTAACTGTGTAACTGTGGCTCGATAATAACGAACGGAGGGAGCATGCCTGGATCGTTATTTTGTTTACTAATTTCGCTAATTTCTCTACATTGAATATCTTTACTACACAGTATCATTGAAATGAATACTGTAACGGTGAACCTGACCCACGAATTGTCTTTTATATGCAAAATTTATGCT
>JANTFA010156329.1:0-10715 GCA_026413405.1 Phytosciara flavipes
TATCAACGAAAACAAAATACGGAACGCCACGATGTAAGCTACATTTTGAGCTCAGTGGTGATTGCTCTTAAAGATTCAAATATTTTCATTGATTTTTTTCTGACAGAATGGTAATGCGATATTCCGGAATTGAAAATGTTCTGTGTTGAATACGCTAAAATGAGTGTGATAAACATGACACCATTCTGGTATAATCACATGTGCGTTTTCCAAACATAAAACCAGAGAAATGCGGATGGGTATTTTTTCCAACTAAAAATAACCCAGCCGCCATATCATCTCTCTGCTTAAAATAAATTGCAAATCACCTAAAAAAGATTGAAGACATTGGATATCTCGATAATATAAATGTAGAAACAAGGTTCAACGTAGAAAAAGAAATTCTTAAATCAAATAACGTTACAACATTAAAATGTAAAACAATTTTGAGCCTTCAATTCTCCATTTTATAATTCATATTAAATTCAATTAACCAACTTTCGTTTTCGTATCATAGAAAATTTAGAGTCTTATGTCATGATACAACACAGTTTCGAACTGTCCGATGAAATTTTTTAATTTCACTAAATGTTAAATGAAAAATAAATTTGAAAAATAAGTTTTAAAAAATGAGAAAAAAGGAGAAAGTGTCTCTGGGTCTAAGAAATGATTATAATAAGTCGACACTTGTTCATTAAAATACGATTTTGATGTTCGTAGCTGTTCAATGTTTCATTTGAGTCTCTTTTTTTTCATCAAATTAATTTGTGTTTTAAATATTATTCCACCCCTTCTTCTGTCATTACGTTCGTGCTTATCAATATTTTATATTTTTTAAAGATTTTTGTTTGTTTGTTGTTGTTTGATAATTAATTTTGAAAAATGTCTGAAATGATTTAAAATCGTTTTTGAGTCCCCTTTCACTACATAGTTAATTCTCAAAGAGGACATTTCCGTTCTGTTTGTTGGTTTTTATTTTAATTTATTTAAATTCATTAAAATTAAATCACAATACCATTATTTAAGTACATATATTATTTTGTAACGGCTATACACTTTAGTTAAAATATTACTTTAGAAGTATTTAAAATATTTTGATAAAGATTTTGTTTTCTGTGTTTTTGTTTCTTTATTTTATTTTAAATTTTTTACTTTAAAAATTAGACTTATAAAAAAACCACACACTTACATATTGGCAAGACAGGACAGTATAAATACTCGTGAAATTGAACCATTGGCTTTGATCATCCGTTAACCACCATTCATTGAGGTGTTGACACATAAGATCTATGTATTTCGAAAACTTTTTGGATAATCTAATTGTTCTACACCATGTGTCACAACGCTTTATGTTTTCTTTATGTTTTTGACTCATCTTTTGTAGAGAAAGAATAGCAATTTATAAACTGTAGTGCACATAAACTCGATATCGAATCCATCTACTAGCTTGAATGAGCACTCAATTTTTTATAAATAAAAATTTTGTAGAGCCCAGGTTTCGAACCCTCGTCACCAAGAACATTTTCATCGTGAAGCAACTACCATAGCCATTCTGCTACAGAAGCAATTTTGTTGAATGTATTGTTGAACCATGTATACTAAGCATTGACTACTTGATTTCATTCAAATCGTTTCTTTACATCACATGGCATGGCATATGGAAAAAAGTCTTTTAGAACATTCAAATGACATTTTGTTTTCATGTTGGAAATTAGTTGATGTTTTGCATTGGCAAGGTGTGGTTATGATCTGAATTGCTAAAAAGTGGTTTCTATCACGATAGAAAAATAACTATTTGCTAACTGGTGCTTGTGTCTAAACTGGCATTTTGTTCTACATTCAAGCCGTAAGTACGCCAAAAATATTTGAGCTTTGAACTGACTTTTTGTCAATTTAACGGTACCATCATACGAAAACTGTGCTTCAAAACTTCTTGCGTCTATTTTCGAATCTGAAGCGCACTTACTGTGTGAATTATAGAAATTACGACAAGGTTATTACGAAATTTCATCATTTACTTTCATTTATCGTAATGTATCATTTGTCATTGGTATTTTTTTTAAAAATACCGAAAACTTCGTCAACCGACATATTTGCTTAAGCCCACACTGTCTTTGAATTCTGTTACGAATTCTTAAATAGTCCTGTGAGAAGGTGACCCTCAATTTCGGTAAGTTAATTTAAAACTTTTGAACTTTTGGAATCTCCGATGTAATCTGCTACATCTTTTGTTTCATACGAATCAGGCAATTTTTAATCTCTTACTTCGTCGTTATTAACAGATGCTGCTTAAGCTTTGAGAAACGACTATATTCGACCAAATACTTCGTTCGTTTGAAGTATTCCGTTTTGAACGATCTTGTACTTCAGACGACAACCTAGTTTCTGAAAGGTTAGTTGGTGATTAATTTGGTGAGTGAATCGACTGAGTTAATCAAACTGAGTGTGGTAGAATGGGTAGAATAGAAATTTGCTCATGGTCAAAAATGTCAGTGAAACTTCACCGATTGGTTAATTGATGATGCGATCAAACTCTAAAATTTAAATACAAATTATGTTCAGCAAATTTCGTTTTTGTTGCATTCCCATCCGCAACGTTGCAATGTCGTCGGCATTGAAATTTAATCGAATTTTATTGGATTAATTTGCATGCCAACTTTCCGTGTGCGTATACTTGATGGGAAAGTTTTAATTATTTTCATTTCAATTAGTAGAATTGTTCCATTTTATTATTTAGAATAAAAGTTCATGATTTCTGCTACTATTTTGTTAATCGTGTTTAAATATTGGTTCTCAATATTTATGGATATTGAAAATTGGACTTATTGTTATTGCGTTGCGGTATTCTTTCATTCCTTTTTATGGCCTGTAAATAAAATGTAAATATTTTTTCTTTCTATTTGTTTGTTTTTTAATCAACTTGATTTGTTTAACTATTGTAACTTGTGTATAAAATAGCACCATTTTGTACATTGTAATGTTATCTGTGTGGAAGCTGCTGATCTGTGTAGTTTAATGGCAATTCAATTGTTGTATTTGTTTAAAAAAATATTTTTAGTTTATTGTTTCGTATAAATTAATCTATTTTTCAGTTGTTTGTCATTTTGTGTTTCTGTTAAGTTCAATTGAAATATTTATTTTGATTTGAGGTAATTGGCTAGGAAATTTGCTGTATTGTTTGATCGCAATTAGAAGCATGTTGCGTGGCCATTTCACGAGTACATTTAGCTGCGCTAGGCACTCTCGTTCCTTAATAAAGTATTCATTTTTTATATATAAATTTTGTTTGTTTCTTCTTTATATATACCGTTCGTATATGTCGTCGTTCTGTCAAGAAAAGCAAACCATTCCCTTCGTCTACTGTTTGACTTTTTTCCTGGGCTTATCAACTAAAATTTTATTTTTAATTTTATTTTTACAAATTTTTATGTTTCCTCTGTTGTCTTATTATGTTTGCTATCTGAGTTTTATTTTACTTTTATTTTCTTGCTTCTTTTTTCTTCTTCAATTTTCAATCAGAAAAATGTCCAACGACAGCAATTCAACGAGACGAGATCTTAATTTAAAAAACGAAAAAAAAATTCTTAGAAAATATTCCCTAGCGTAAATGCACTCTATTTTGAATTTAGTCTTTTCTTAATCAGTTTATAGACCGAGGACCTGTGTGATGTGTCAGTTCACCATGCCATAAGGCCATAATATTATTACATAAGACCATACGAAATAAGTAGATTAAGTATCGGTTCACAGATATATTTATTTTGAAGAGTGTGGCATTTGCAGCTTGATCCGACCGAACAAGTCAAAATAACAATCTTAAAACCAGTTAACTATGATATTTTGCTCTCAAATGTCATCCGGTAATGAATCATTTCCCAACAGTGCAGCGAGTCTACATTTCTGTTGTATGAAATCAAGTCTACAGTTTAGGGGTCGTCATGACTTCACGTTCAGAATTTTTGATCTCCCTGCCTTAAAAATTGACAAAAAAAGCTCAAAAATGAACGAAAATACTGTGAAAAGGTGTGACGTCATTTGTATGATCTCTTGTCTCAGCCATCACACATTAGAGGAAATTCACATAGTAAATTACAATGGCATCATGCAGAGCCTATTTTAGTTTAATCAGCCCACAAGAGCTTTTATGCTGATAGGGCTGTAGGCTGGTGTATTTTGTGTTTATTAGTTAATGTTCGTTTGCTTTGGCTTGCGTCTGCGTATTTCCAGTCTGTATCTACTTACTCCAAAGATCTATCTAACATTCAAAGCGGCTCATGGTTACTGGCCTAGTAGAAGAGTTGCATCGTATACGCTATAGTTAAGCTATCCTCAGCGAAGAATACACACACTGAAGTCTGAAGGTGCAAATCCTGTGAATTTCAATTAACTCTTCGACAGTACTATCAATGCTACGAGTTCAAGTTTATTGTGATTGTTGTGTACTTAACGCAACACTGACCTATATTGTCATTTAGTAGGTCAGTTTTTCGTGAAAAACACAACAACCAAGTGCAAAAAATTGTGATTACGATGAACACATTGCGTTTGTTTTTAAGTTTCAAGTGGCCTCACATTTGGCCCAAATAAGAATGCAAGACAATATTATCTGTTATGGACAACACGAACATATCTGAAGATAACGACGACAATAATATTATGAACAACAATATCTGATTTATGTAAAATCTTGTATGTGGCAAAACAAATGTTCAAGTTCAAACAATTGAATTGTTGATTTATGCTCGTTATCTGTGAATACCTTCATTTCAACACCGAATTAGGATTTCCTACAATGTGTGGCGGCTGAGATATATAGACTATACGATAAGTCTATTCAGGTTAGAGCCCCATTGGCACTTAGAGCAAACTTAAAGTTGTAGAATAAATGTTTTAGATCGGAAGGTGACAGAAGAAACAATTCAACATCGTAATGTTCAAAAACAGCAACGTGATTTATTGGACACACGATGTGTATTGTGAGGCTTGGTCTAATAGAGCACAGTGCACTCAGGATGTCATAAACAACTATTTCTTATCGAATAGATCGTGGACTTATTAGGGACACAGGCACTCAGTCTACTATTTTTCTTTTCGAGTTTAAACTTAAAAATTTTCAATTTTTTTAAAACAGAAAAAAATTAAATATTTCGTAGAGGTAACCAATAGTTTTCTTAAACAATTAGATTGTGTTTACGTATAAATCTAACAAAAAAAAAAACGAACGAACGAAACTTCAATTGGATAAACTCTGGTTCCGCTTGAGTGTTCCACAAAGTAAATACAAATTGTGTGGCACAGAAAATTTCTATAAAAAAAAAACTTTTTCACTTAAAAAACTAAAATTTGCACAAGTCTCCGCTATGCGGAAAATGGATTTGGATTGGATGCATAAGGGACATGGCTTCTATGATATCAATTTTATTATAACACGGGATAAATACTTGTTGGTTCTGTTTAATGGTAGGATTTATGGTAGCAAAATATTTGAAGCTGCACTTGACGCACCAGTTGATAGCGTCGATTTTTAACGATAAGTGGAAACAATTTGTTCAGAGATGGAAAAAGGGCTGCGTAGCCTCCGGTACGAAGTTGAGAATAAGGGAAGAACTGATTACAAGGAGACTCTTTGACTGAGCCAGTGACTTGTACGTACAGAGATTGAGACTGGTTGATAGTCTAATTGTGGAAATCTTGTAGTCAGTGGAGAAGTCAGCCTAATCTGTTGTTGGCAGGAATTGAATCAAAAGTTTGTAAAAGCTTGGATGGATGTACCTAGTGGGTAACGGTAATACTAAGTTTTCTAGAGAGCCACATCACGACGAACAGTTTCTTTGAAAGACACATATGTGCCACTATTCTGTTGCTATGATTTCGTACCAGGACTCTCGCAGCAGCTCGGTTTTTTTTTTTGGTTCAGTAAAACTAAAATTGAAACTGAGTTCATGTCAACGAAAATACAGATAAAATCAAATTGTTTCAAAAGAAATCTTAAAATAGAAAATGTCAAATGACCGTGTAGACAATGCCGGTGCGTTGCCCTGGAGTTAGACTTTTGCTTCCATTTTCTTCTCTCTTTGATTTTTGGTTTTTGTTTTGAGTTTTTTATCTTCTTTCTTCTACCTTGTGTAGTCTTCAGCTACCTTAACATATTCACGAAATCCAAACGGACTAGCTGTGTGTCACTGGACCACTGCCGGTGGTGGAACGGTGGACGGTGTCGGTGCTGTTGTTCCACTGTGTGGCTGCTGCTGCTGTTGTTGTTGTTGTTGTTGAATCCCGAAGGCTTGATTGAACGGCGGTGCATAACATTGCGGGAAATAAAGTTCATGTTTGACGACCGGTCCCATGCGTGGTATCAAATTCGACTGTTTGTCCATTGTCATTTGAAATGCTGTTTTGCTGCTGTCGGCTGCCATTGTGTTCAGACGACGTGATTTGGATGAATGCGGGTTCATATGATTATCGATGTGTTTCTTCACTTCTGGTTCGGTGGCAAATCGACGTCGACAATTTGGCATTGGACAGCAAAATGGACGGTCACCCTGGATTACAAATGGAACGTTAGTTTAGATTGCATGTGGGGACGGAACGGATGGCTTCTATAGCCAATGTGTGAATGACGAAATGAGATAAGTGTGTAGGGACAATAAATATTTTAACTTTACAACTACCTGGTGCGTTCTGGTGTGCTGATCCAGTATCGCTTTCTGTCTGAAATCCTTGCCACATTGTCCACACTTGTAAGGCTTCTCACCTAAATATTTTAAGGAATTAGAATCATAAGACAGTAATTATATAACTAAAGTCGACGACAACGTCACTTACCGGTATGAATTCGAATGTGCTAAAGTCAAAGGAAAATTCGATTAGAATTTCGTTCCTCATCTTGCTACTAAGCTAATCTATCAATTACCTGATTCAAAATGGTTCTCTGCCTGAAAAACCGCGGACAATACACACAACCATAAGGTTTCTCATTCGTATGTATCCGCAGATGTTGCGTTAGATGTGACTGCTGCCTGAACCGTTTACCGCATTCCGGACAGGGATATGGTCTTGATTCAATATGTATACATCCATGTTGAAGGAGCGTACTCTTTTGCTTGAATTCTTTTTGACAAATTGGACAACGAACGTAGAGAGGCATACCAGCTGACCGGCCATGTTGGATAACATCGGGCAGCATACCTTTCGAACCTTGTTTCAAGTACTGCAACGATCCCAAATTGGCACCAAACACAGAGTGACTGACACCTTTTGCATCTTTGAAATAAGCTGGATATTGCAGACCGCCAATACCGCCTTCCGGCGAAAAACAGCCTCGAGACTCCGGTGTGCCTTGCGAGGCATCATCGTATCCGTTATTTTGCTCGTTCTTCGCTTCGATTTCATCGGGTGGATAGGGTACATCTTGAGGCCACAGTGTAGGATGAGGACCATTTTTAAATATTAAATGTGGCGATACATCTGTAATGGCGAGTTTTCTTCATTACTTTTCATCCATTTCAATTTCGTCCACAACTTGGAACGTAGGAGAAGACTATTTTATAGTTATGGATTCGGGCTGTTTTCACGAAATCGTTATTTGAAAACTATTATGGCGAGCATTCGAACCATTTGTTTTGCTTCCACAATATAAGGCAGTGGAATCGAGCTGATGCAGAAAATCAGAAGATGTATAACATCCAAGTAACTGGCCTATTCATCTGTTATCGGCAGCGACGACGACAATGATGAAATTCGAAAAATTGAGCTTTATAAAGCAAAAAGCATGCTAAAGCTAACGAAGTTATAGATTTAGTATCCGCATACATGTCAAAAGTTGTTCTCAGATTGAATGAAGTAACAGACTCGATATTATATTGTATAGGGTAGCATAATAAGTAAAAAATTTGAATGAATTACAATCTACAGCGACTAACATTTAAAATTCCCGCCGTTCTTCTTGTTTCTAACATTTCTCCATTAGGAAAAAATTGAGAGAATGGAAAGAAATAAGTTTCGATGAAAACTTAAAATTCTTCAAACTTAGCGAAACCGAGTCAAAAAACCAGATGAAAGAAATAAGAAAAACGACAAAATCATAACATGACGGTATTTTTTAATGATAGTCGCTGTACAAAGAGTGTTAGAGAATTTTTAAATTTTGATTCTTCATTGATTTTCCATTTGTACAAAACGAGTTTATTGGATTTTTAATTCCAACGGGAGGCAACTGTCAATGTTTTTCATTCGGTTGAAGTCATTTTAGTCAAGGTAAGACTAAACAATTTATGACATCTCCCTATCACTAACTTTCCTTCATTTCAATGAAGAATTTTCTAAAAATTTTGGAAGGTCAATTCACCAAATAAGGTTCTCAGGTGCTTTCAAATGTCGATTATGCAATGGAAATTGTATCGTCTTTTGGTCCGAATTCAATAATAGTTTTCGATGTCTTTTTGTTAGTGAAGGAGCTTCGATCTCTACCGTTTTCTTTTAAATGGAATAGAAAATCCAATAGATAAGCCGATTTAGTCAAATGGAAAATTCAGTTAAAATTTCTCTAGCAGTTCTTTAAAAAAAAATAATAAAAAATTGTCGCTCGCCTTGATGGGTGCGCACGTGTTGGTTGAGGATGGCTTTCTGTCTAAAGTGTTTGCCGCATTCGTGACATTCGTAAGGCTTCTCACCTTAGGGTGGCCAAGAAAGAGAAGATGTTAAATGTTAATTTTATTTAAAAATTATTATTTTTTTGCTGTAATTTATTTTGTTTACATTTTATTGAATTCTGTAGAACTGATACAATTTTTGGGTTCGTATTCGAACGTGAAAAATATTGAACCGATAAAGATGATCAGTCAATTATTTTGATACAAAGAAGAACAAAGTCAATACTTTACGGTGTTGGTAGGATTTTTGAATTGTAAAAATTCAGCTAGAGATTTTAGTCGAAGAGGAACTGTAGTAACATTAAACGATGTTGCACTAATCGACATTTGATGCACTGGTAAACGTTTCCTTCCTTTGTTGATTTCAATGGTTCTGTTCATGAATAAAAGTTAATTAACTTAGCCGTAAACTTTACTTAAAAAACATAAAAATTACTAGCCGTTCGTCAGACAATACATTCAATTGTGTGTGTATTTGAAGCGGCTTTGCGTCAGAAATAGCGTCTACTGAATTCCAAATGAAACGAATATTCCAACAAAATTGCTTATTCGTTTTTATAGATCATCTACAGGTTACGGTATGACATTTAACCCTACTTTAGTTTCGTTAATTCTTTCGTTGAATCCGTTTTTTGTATGAAATTTTTTTACTGTGGCTGACGTTTCTCACCCCAGATGACGTTTCAAACGGCCTTGAAGATGATCTATTCGGTTCCACCACTAAGCAGTTTTGTTTGTATGAGTGAATTGTGAACTCTGACACAAATAGTAATTAGATTGACTGTATCATAAAATGAGCAATTAGTTGGTGAAATTAATGTATCGTGTTCTGGGAAAGTCGTCGAAAATTTGAAACAATAAAACGAAAGAAGGTCAGACAATCGACCAATAGGAGATCTTCTATTGGTATGTTGTTCGTGATGCTTCTCTTCTATTTCTTCACATTTTTGACGATTTTTTGAAAATATGAGGTTGTAAAATTCAGGTTGCAGCAAAGAAAGCGAACTTTGAGCTCAATGTTTAAATAGCTAGTTTGCTAATTTGTGCTCAAATGGAAATTTTGCACAATAGATGTGCCTCGGGTTAACAACACATCTAATATGCAAGATTCCAGTCAGCAACTAGGCTTTAAGTACTTTGACACTACAGTGCATAATTTAGTGGATGTACGATTTTCTCAACCAAGCGATTTAGCAACGGACCGCTAGAACTCATATGGATATGCTACACGAACTGCAAAACGATACTTTGTCTTAAACTCTCAGGGCTCCGGTGAAGTAATTCGTTTTTTAATTGGACCAATATTCGCCGAGCAGTATGACTTCAAATACTTGATTTGATAAATGTAGAAGAAATGTTTCTTGTAAATCGCTCGGCATGTATTGACCCGATTGAAAAACTAATTAATTTACAGGAGTCCACACATCATACACAATACACTGTCATTTTGTTTGATCCAATTCCGGCGAAGCGAAATTTATTTATTTTCATTCCGTGCCTAAACCGGTCAGATTAAGCGTTCCTGCTTGAACGATGATCTAGCGTTTGAAAAGCCTGACTTCCGTTGGATGTTTGCGGGTTGCTATTCGGCTAAGAGGATGAGCTAAGCGAAATGAAAAACTAAGTACAGCGATTCGATAGACTAGATTAATGGTTTAGCGAGCCGGTTATCAGTGAGATCGGCTATTATAGAAAGTGTCTGAGAAATGTGTCGGTTGTTTGTCGACCTCATGGCAACTAAAGTGTTGAGGCTTAGAACTTATACGCTTGAAACTTTGGGGAACAAAATGAAATTTTGGACTTTAGTTTAAATTTTGAAGTTAAATTTTTTTTATTGAAAAGCGAGAAGCGTGTCTCAACTTGCTTTCTAGAAGTAGGACGACATTCGTTTTTTAAGTATTCTGTGGTCAATTGAGTGAATGCATTGATATTGTATCAGTTCTACTTCCACATTGCTTTAAAAACAAACAAAAAAACCAACAAAATAATGTCATCGCGACAGAGCTTCTTACCCGAGTGGATCCTAAGGTGTTGATTGAGTATTGCTCGTTGTCTAAAGCTCCGCGGACAGTAGGCACAAGAAAA
>JANTFA010156340.1:0-10714 GCA_026413405.1 Phytosciara flavipes
TTCTCTGTTTTGAATATGGTGCCATTTTCAGAACGTACGGTACGTTTCGTGTACAAATAGAAAATTCACTCACACTACCGTACATATGTTTTGGCAAAGGTTTGTTTGACATTACATATCTCTTCTGATTAAAGATCATTGGTTTCCCCTCATAATTATTAAAAGTTTTCATGGTCGTCAAGCCAATAGTTTTTTCATGCCTTGGGCCCGAAAGTGAGGGTGATTTTGGATATTTCTCGAGTTTTCGGCCCATTGCATGAAAACTTACATGTGTACCTCTTTCATTTTGGTTGTTGGGTGCAACTTTCGGATTTATACTTTGGGAAGCGCCACAGGCGAAATTTTTTCTGGCATAAATGTACGGCTGTGTGAAATTGGTTTCAAAATTGCATGGTTTCTAACAAAAATGAACTGTATTCTATTGGGTGTCACGCATCCAATAGATTTGGTTGTTGGGTGCTTCAGATATTCTGTCCTACTATAGATGTCGAAGCCGAAAACGTCAGGGATGTTGCGATCAAGAGAAGAAACATCAGATACGGTTTTCGCATTACGATGCCAGAAATGAACAAAGCACTAGGAAAATTTCAAATTTTCTATATTCTGAATTTTAAGTCTCAATCACACATTCCCATGCAGACACTCCTCACCCCGAACCCACGTAGCGAACACTTTGACAAATAAACTTTTCCTCCCAGCTACCATGGCACGGAATATCGTTGAATTTGAATCCGTCGTCTCTGGTCAGTGACAAGCAATATTCATTGTTTCCGTAATGGTCAGGCTGGCCACTTTTCCACGGTGCGTTATAAGAGATTCTTTTATTATCATCAACCCAGTACCAATTCGTCGGTGATCTACCATCCTTCGCCACACCGCCAATATGAACGTACCAACCGAACAACTTTTTATTATCTTCACAAATATCAGCAACACTTCGGAATTCATCCAACGTTTTGATGGTCAGAATATCGAGGTCATGGGCCTTGCAGATCGGTCGAGCTAAATACCACTGCGCTTTCATGTGTCGAGGCACATAGAGAGTTTTTTCAATGTATCCATCCGCTTGAATTTTTTATAAAAATGGAATTTTCAAAATGTTGAATGATCAAAAATATTACAAGGAAACTCACTGTACGTTCCAATGTTTTCGAAAAGAATATCGTCTCTAACGTCATCCGAATAAGTCAGGTAGCTCATTGCAATGAGTACGAACAAAGTTTGATATTTATTATTCATGCCAACAATGGTACGCTTCGATGTGTTAGGACCGGAAAAACTGGTAAGTTGGAACGACTGCCTCTTTGGCTGTACAACCTTTAAATGTTATGAAGGAAGAAAATGTACGGTAATTTAACTGAGAATGAGAACTCACTAATGACAAGAGTCTGTTGTTGAATGGCGGAAGGTTATCTGCATAACTTTGTTCGTCACAAATTTTCCAGTTTTTTTTTAAGTGACTGATATCATAGCACAAAGAGCAGCAATGTACGTTGTTAAAAAACTCTTTCTGGACATAAACATCCGTGCGGTTATTCATACTGAACTCTGATGACCCAAAAAATAATGAAAAAAAACGTCGAAATTGCAAACATCATTTTATCAGCTTTTATTTGGTCAGTCTCATTATTTACAAATATATGTCAATCGGTCACATGGTAACTCGCTACTATCAAATCGTTCTCTACTAAAATTATCCACCCATGTCTGATGCAAGACGCCTGCTTAATTTCGAAATTTTATTTCAACATTCTTATCTTTGTGAAGCATTTAAGTGAATGGTTTCTGGCATAGCACTCCAGCTTCGAACATTAGGACATTTGGAATTAATTTATTGAAATCATATTGTGTGGGCAAATGTTCATGGAAGGGGCGCAAAGTATGACGATTGTTAGACCCGTACTAAGTACGGGTGTCTCATGCCCTTATGTTTGTAACACGACGATTTCGACTCCTGGAGTAAGGTCAAACCTTCTGGGGTCACCCCAAGATGCCAAATCAGCATTTAAACAAATGTCCGTCTGTCTGTCGGTCTGCCATCGCGATAACTTGAGTAAAACGAAACCAATCTTGATGAGATTTTTTTTCTTCGAAAAAGACAGGCTTAGTTAGAAGATGAGCAAAATTTGTGCTATTTTCAAGGTCTGGTCGTATATTACCGGCGGTATTGCTCGCAATAAGTTCTTAGATGGTGCAAATGAAAGGTATTGATTACACCAATCCAGGAAAAAAAAAGTTTGTAAAAACCGGATCTTGGGCTCGGAAGTTAGAGTCAACAGGTTAAGACACCCACGAAGGCACATCGATTTATAAACGCACTCATTGCAGATTGTGTGAAAAGTCAACTTGAAGACAGTTGCTAGAATTTCTTTGTTAAGTTGAATGCGTCATATAAAATTTTATAGTTGGCGCCTCAGAGAAATATGTGTGCCATCGCCTCCGTGATCATTTCAGAGGTGTCTTAACCTGTTTTTTCAAAACCTTGTAAAAATATGCCATCAGCCAACTTCACAAGTAAAAAACATAATAGACCGTAAGAGACGCTGCGACAGAACCTCGTACGATCCCGTATACTTAGCTTACGTAACCCTATTACTTACGTAGCCCTAATAATCTACGCTCTACGCAACCCTAATCAATTCGGAGATGCGACTACATTTGCAATTCAAACGAAACCAAAATTCGAATAAAATTTACTCAAGATATTCGCAAAAAACTGTTGGGGCCGAGTAGCAGCCTCAGTCCAAGGGCCCTACTTCGTTATCCATACTGACGCGATCGTAATAAACTTCTTTTTCGTTTTACTGGTATTGGCCATATCTTTCAAATGAAACCAATGAATCGCAAGATCTTGCATCAGGTGAAAAGTCGACAATATCTACTTTACGGTGCTGACCCTACATAAACAGAACGCAATGAATCGATTGCTTAGGCCTTCTGACACAGAATAATATGTAAAAGTCTTAAACTAAATTCATCGTTGACGTAACATTCATGACCAGCCCCAATAAACAAATATTTAATTGACGATTTGATGACATGCGCATTAAGAAATTATTTCCATGTCTCAGCATCCACACAGCAGAGATATAATTTATCTTGCTCTCGATAGAAAATTGTCACTGAAATCAATTGTATTGAGTTACGCTGCATTGCTTCGATTATGTTTACAATTTGTATGCCATCAATAATAGAAACGTAATTGATAAAGTGCAATAGCCCGGATAAGGGCTAATCAAATTTATTGAAATTAAATATAGAAACAAGGAGAACCGGAACCACCTACAAATGTCGCTGAAGAAATCCTTCTATTAAACGGAAAGAAAAATGTGAAGAAGACTAGGAATGGAATGGTACAATTTGAACACATACCAATTGGTTACTGCGCGCAGCCAAACAAGAGCAACGAAAAAAAAACCCGAAAAAGGACTTTTGACAGAAGGAAAACTTGTCTATGACGAAAATGTATGTCGATGCTCAAACGTGAATAACCCAAAAACGTGCAAAGTCCTGACGAAAAGCATTCTTTAAAATGAGCACAAAATGTGATATTTTATTTGAAAATAATTTCGAAAAAGTTTACTACGGCGGTCAATTACTAAGCGGACAAGCAATAATCACACTAACGAAGGAGAAAAGTGTCCGAGGTAAATACATTATTGTGGTGAACAAAATGAAATCAAAACGGCGAAAATGTGAATATTTTAGCTCCCAATTTTTTTGGGGTGTGTGTGAGAGTGTTGCGTATGAAGGATTTCGGTATGAATATTGCCTTATTTTCGAGAGAAATGAAAAAATCGATATGCCTGGTGTGTGTCACGTTGTTGTTATGATTGCGTGGGAATGTATGTTTATTGCATTTGATATAAATTGAAATCGAACGACAGTGGTTGGTGGTTAATTAACGATACTCATTTCAAAATCTAATGGATGCAATTTAGGAATTTATGTTAACATCTATGGGGCGGCCGAGAGTCGTTGGTGTGAGCATGCCCGAGATAATCGGATGACATATCGTGGACATGAGGTGTATTTATCCAGCAAAACATATCTGATTGGAAAAGAAGAAGGTAAATCTTTTCGACCAAAATTTCGTTCTTTTTTCGCATATACTCGATGCATGGTACAGTTCCACTAAATACACAGTTCATATTGAAATGCATGCAACTTCAAGTGAAAAAACCCCAAAATATTTCATATTTCTTACCACATCGCAATATATCAACAGTATGAAATACACCCTTCCATAAACTCACTTTAGCATTTAAAGCGCTAGATCTAACACAAGGTCGCCCAATTCTTACGATTCGGCATAAACTCCGACAAATTTTCAGCGATAATCTAATGCGGTCAGTTCATTTGTTAAGAGCAGCGACGACAAAACACCTACAGTAAGAATGTTGTGACACAAGAAGTACTAGATTTGCCTGTGCGTAGTTTTGTTTTTGAGTCAAGATGCTCCGTTTCTCTTCGCAAATTTCATTCAGATAAACTTTCAGAGCAGACCCAATGAAGAAAACATTATTTTGTAATCTACATAACATGTTCATTCTTCTATCATTTGCCGCTGCTAAATATGTTCCAGTCGCCAGATGTTTAGTGCTTGGCGATGAGATCGCAGACGTCGTCGTATAAATTACCGCATACGTGTCTGTCTAACAACGGATAATAATCGAATCACATTAGTATCGTCTCGAGAGCATCTATATTAATTTAGTAGAGATAGATGGTTGCGTAGAGTTCATACAGAAGTTTTATCGTAGAAAGTAGACGGCCTTTGCCATTGCGTTTCGTTGAATCAAATGAAATTTCTTTTTGGTTTTTGAGTTACAAATAGCTACCTTGCGAGTGCAATGACCGGAGTGAAGTAGTTTTTCTTAGTAAAATTGTTTGCATTCCATTTATGTATTACAAGGGGGGTAATGTCGAAAAGTACAACATTTTGATACTTTTAAATTGAATGGCGAGGAAAGTTCCCTCATTCGAAATCATTACTGAAAGAATATACTTTGAAATTTTGAGTACTAGTGCGTAGAACTGACTTTTGTAGAAATGATGGTTGTGTCAGTCCCGAACTGCCACTCCAGGACTTTTTCCTTTACATAAAATCTTGTTTCTAACTAGTGCTTAAACTGGAACTGTGTTGTCAAGCGTGGCTTCTTCTCGGATTACCAATTTTCAAATCGACTACGCAAAGTATCCATTTTTAGGTTATGAAAATAGCTATTGGGTCAAGAGCACAGTGCCTAGTATTTGGAAAGTACAAACCTAGTTTCTCCTTGGAAAAGATTAGAAATAAACAATTTTCTCATCTCAGTTTTGGAGGGGCCTCTAAAACAATACGAAGATTTAACTTCACAGGTTGAATGGCTTTTTTATATATTCGCATTCAATGTTTAATGCGAGCTAGCATCAACAATATTGTCCATATATGACCGCAGGGACAAATGACGTTAATTAATTGGGTATTCCCAATGACTATCCAGGCAATGTAGCTTATGTTAGTTTAATTTTAAAATGTTTTTTTCTCTGTGACTCAGCTGAACTAACAAAAAAATATCATCCCGTTACATGACAAAAATATTCCCAAATGGAAAACAAAATTCGTGTGCTCCTCACACACAATACACAAATATTAACAAAAACGAACATTGATGTCTGATGCACAAAATGAACATAACATAAAGAGATTATATTATGGCAAACTGTTAACAATCGAATTGATAAATGCACAGGTGATCCCATTGAAATTCCGCAAGGAATTCACACATATGGATTTTCGTGTGACTTACCTGTTAATTTACCGTCTTCAATGGAAGGAACATACGGTAGCATTAGATATAAAGTGATTATCACCTTTGATATATCCAATTGGTCAGAAAAGTTGTTTGAGGCTGGCTTTACTGTATTAAAAACGTGCAATTTAAACGATTTTCCCGAGCTCAAGGTATGCGTTACAATTAAATGATTTTCCCACTAATCCAAAAACCCATCATCCGGACGTTTGACCAAACAAAATACACATTTATGCCAATACAGTCACCTCTTGACCTGGAACGTTCACACGGATTCAATTACATGGGTTGCATATGGTGTATTCAATCAAAGCCATTAATGGTGACGGTCCATATGCAAGCGAGAGGTTTTACGCCCGGTGAAAAGATTGAAGTTATTTTAGATGTGAACAATCAGAGCAGTCAAGATGTTGCCTATTTCAGCATTGGATTATTTAAAGTAAGTAACGTCGAATTGGTGTGGATATATGGTGGAACGGGGGGGGGGCCGTTTTTGTGGTGTGTCGAAGCATTTTTATGGGAAATTGCACAGAACTTTTTAAGAGGGTACTGCTCTTCTGTATGCACTTTTTGATTTTGATATAAAACTTTTCCGCAGATATTATTGAAATTCTATCGTTATGTTGCTTCGTGCTTGGCTTTTTTATTTTAGTTGCAAATCAAACGGTCTCGATTCCAACCTACTTTTCAGTTGATTTAACCTTTCAGAAAAGGCAGAAACGCAATATTTTCGTTAAATCTTGTCCTTCGTTTGTTCGGCTGTTCGGCTTGTAACATACATTTTTCTATAAAATGAATGCTAGATGGAGCTAATCGATTATTTTAATCATCGTTGCCGATAACAGATGACTACCCCATTTCTGAAAGGTTCAGCTTTCAGAATTGCATTGAAGAATTAGTAGCAGCAGAGCGAGCTTAGTTTCACTTTTCTTCCAACTCGGGGATCGTTCATAAATTACGTCACGCTCCGAGACAAGATAGGGCGACAATTCACACAAATTGTTTAAGGTACGAAACATTTGTGTGTGGCTGGAAGTGCGAGGACATACTTAATGAACGACCCCTAATCATCAAATTAGTTTTTCTACTTAATCTTAGTCATTGAATCCATTGTTAGTAGCAAAGGGGACAACAGTTTCTTCAACTAAAAACATTCAATTTTGGCCACTAGATAATCACCTACACTTCAAACCAAAATGTCATAAAAAACAAAAGCGAAATCGTTTGTCTGACATCATTCCAAACAAATGGAATTAAAAGAAACAACGCTGATCAACTGACCGTATTGTTACTGGTTCCGCCCGGTCCGCCAACAGATTTGAACAGCAGCACCATCTGCAAAGTTCGATACGATATTGAGGTAAAACGCCGTAACCTTTAATTGTAAAAACCATCCGAAAAATTGAACGAAACTTTCTTATTGTCAACCCGTTCCGCCTCATCGGTTTCATTGCATCAGGTAAAGACGTACATCAGCTACTTTCGCAATTATCCGAAAATCAGAATTCCAATCACGGTCGGCACATATCCATTGATAGAGGACCCACCGCCCAAGAATCAATTTTCAATAGCAAATCAGTCATATTTTACACCATCTGCACCACTTAGTGGACTTGGCACGGACATCGGTAAGATTTTAATGCAATGTATGGAAAAAGTTGCACCATTTTGTATGAGCATACTCAGTATGGATACATGAATGCAATGTGTGTTGCAATGCCAAAAAGGAAGTTAATTACATTTGCCATGCTTTTCCCTCCGATTAGATCCACCTACATACGAACAAGTGAGCGTACAGGGTCATGAAAATAACGAAATCAAATTATCACATTTGCCACTGTATCCGGTTTATGGTCAACGGGTGTAAGTGAGATATGGGAAAACTATGGGGGGAGGGGATGTGAGAAATTATTCAATTTATCAACTGCATACATAAAATATTTAAACAAACCAAAAAAAAAACGAATTTTCTGTGTTTACAAATGGAAAGAAAAACTTAATTTACATTCTTTCATCATCGTTGGATCAACACAAAAAGCCAACCGGCCGGCGACCATATTTTGTAGATGATTGTAATTTTGAATAAAATTGGTTTTGCTAAAATATTTTATTGAACCAACAACTTTTAAGAAAAAACTTTTGAGAATTTATCTTCAACTTCAAAAGAGAATTAAATGAACATGAAATATGTGAGCCAAAAATATATTTTATTGAATTTAAACAAATTTGTGGTCTGAATCTATTTCACTGGAATCAAAAGGCGAAACTTCATCTTTCAGTGTCAATGACGATGCAGTGGGCTCGATCTACAGTTAGATTTTTGTACAAATAGGAGACTTACAGTCCTTTAAAAGAACCTAAAATGGGAGACTTCTCAAATGGACATAAGACTACTCGTTTAGCCAAAATTATGAGAATGAAACCAGTATCAAAGGTAAGAAAGAGGACACCGTCATACAACATAAGGGAGACCCGTCCGACATATAACTCACTGTCCATAAAAGACATACATCTTAAAACGGCTCAGCAACACTGCATCATCCGATCATTCCATTTGTACTAATCCCTTGTTAAAATTGCCTTCAGCAATTTCGATAGTCTCGTACGAAGTCTAAACTTTGAAGAAAAAAAATTTAAGTTGAATTATGGCCAAAAAACACAAAAATACAGAATGGAGAACGAGACCGGTTTAATCCCGGTGAGGGACAAATTCTGTAAAGGATTTTTCTTCAATGTATAGCTTAAAAGTCAAGTTCCTAGGCGTATTCAAGCTTCATAATCCGAATAGTTTGGGTGTTTGGTGCGCTCAACGAACCGTACACAGAAGAACGACATGACGTCCATACACGATGGATTCTGTATGCAAAATATCTTAGCTCATTATCGGCTGAGATACGAATTGGCGCCAAAAACATCTCTCTCACTTATTTAGAAAGGGGGGCGAGTCGGAAACAAAACACTTTGTTTATTTTAAATTGTACCAAAATAACTTTAATAAGCCTACCGGTTTCATCAGCTATGCTGACATCATCAGAGCTATAGTTCGACTATTCTCTCTCACTTCTAACTAACTGACTCTTACTAACTCTTCAAAAATTTCGTGATCTGTGTTCGTTTGTAAATGTCATTCAGTCAGGGGGTGGAAGCCTGTTTACGGTGTTGTATTTATTTATTTGATTGTCATTTTCTAAGGTCGCCAAAAATAGTTCTACTGCTTTACGACCACCACTTCTACCTTTCAAACAAAAAAAGTTTACGATGATCCCTTGTTAAAATTGCTTACAGCAATTTCGAAAGCCCCGTCCGAGGTCTCATTTATACTGAACTCTATAAAAAATTCATCAAAGCCAGGTTAGCTTTACTTGAGATTTAGACAGAAGACTCTAAAATTTCAGATGGCGGCTGGCGGCCATTTTCTTACTTCACCACTTCTTCATTACCTTTCGATCAAAAAAAAATCGAATTTACTCGAAATACAGGCAAGAAAACACCAAAATTCAAGATGGCGGCTCAGAAGAACCAGACATTTTCCATATGTACAATACGTGCCCCATTCATAACGTTCGGTTTCTATAAAACTGGACAAGGATTTAGTTGCAGAAAAAAATCCTCTTTCTATTGCAAATTAAACGAAACGTCCGTTGGCTCTGACAGGGATAGCAGGAATTCGACAACACACAATGAATTGAATAGTCCTCTTCCATACAATTTCAAATTAATTACATTTCAAACAACAGCAATTATAATCTATAAAGTGATGAGAAATTGCTAAACCAAAAAAACTGAATAATGGACAAACATAAAAAATTTATCCGAACTTCATGCGTAACTTTTAACTTCCCTTCGATTCACTTTTAAATGCCACATGAATACTGTTGGCTCTCAATATAATACATCGAAACTATAATACGAGAAGCGGGCGGGTTCGTTTAAACCCAGCTTTCTACTTTGAAACAATAGTTACCAGAATGAATGAATGAATGTATTAATATTGGAATTACGTTATGTTACGGTCTTCTTTGTGGTAACAGACGGAATCCAAACGGGATTTTCAAACATTCCGAGCACTATTGTCAGTTTTTGGTTGAATGGTTTCAGTATTCATAAATGGAATTACACTTCCACGCTTCATATCATGAAAAGATTCGTTGGCTGGTAACGTTGTTTTAAACAAAATGTGTAGAAAGTAGATTTACCTTAATGGAGTCGCAAAAATTGTTGCATTCTTTTCACACTTTGATAGTACACAGGCTACCCACTTTATTTCTTATTTTTTCTCCTACATCTCCTAATTTTCTTCTTCCCCGTACGACGTACGAAGGGCTATTAGGATTGTTATGACGTTTATAGCAATTCGAGTTGGGGTCTGGGAGTTTGTTCATAGCATTGGGGTGTCTATAGGTGCCGAATCTACAAAAAAAAGTCTGTCTGTCCGTCCATCACGTCGATAACTTGAGTAAATCAAATGCTATCTCAATAATTTTTTTCCCTGAAAGGTAGAGAGGTCAAGTTCGAATATGAGAGAAATCGGTCAAGCCGATCGAAATAGTGCTGTTTTCGAGGTCCAGTTGAGGATTTTCACATAAATTACCGGCGGTATTGCTCGCAGAAAGGTCGTAGATGATGCAAATGAAGGGTGTTGATTACATCAGGAAAAGAAAGTTTGTCAGAATCGGATATTTTGCTCGGAAGTTGGAGCCCATAGAATTGTTATTTCGAGTAATTTTCATCCGATTTGCATGATTTTTTTTGTTTGAAAGGTAGTGATGGCCGTAAATTGGTAGAACTATTTTAGGTGGCGTAGGAAAATGGCCACCAACCGCCATTTCTTCCATGATCATTATGTCACTGATATTGTAGACTATAGTGTTTGTCCTCATTAACAAACTTCAAACTTCCAGAGAGTTGATGATTATGGC
>JANTFA010156351.1:0-10712 GCA_026413405.1 Phytosciara flavipes
TTGTCTTTGATGTCGATATTCTATTGTTATTGAAGACACAATGTGCATTTCGTTTGTTTGAAACGAGATGACGCCATTAACATTTATATTATGCTTAGCAATTATCGTTTTGAGCGACTAGGCTGTGTCAAAGAAATCCAATCTTGTGAGCTAGTCATACTTTTTTGCATGTACATCTCTGGCGAATTAAAACCGGTTTGAAAAATGAAATTTTTTTACAATAAACAAAGGAAGCCCTAGATAATAATCTGTGATGTAGATTGGATTGATCCGAAGAAAATGCAGAATTTGTGTTTATTAGTGACTGTGAGTGTTGGATTTTTCTCTGTGCAGCCTAAGTAAAAATTCTACATTACCCGCCCGAAATGTTAAAAAGAAAAAAAAGAATTTCGAATTCATAATTTCACAGACTGGCATAATCATCAGCAGAAATAAACTTTTTTCTTTTCAACTTCATACCACAAACCACAAACGTCTGCTCATAAATAATTTTTTTCATAACCTTCTTGATGTCCATGTTAGGTTAGGTATACGCAAATGCATAAAAATGCATATTGCATTATGCACACGCGGTAACATAATACAATTTAATTAAACTGTGTGTGCAAGTAAATGATCGTAAAAAAGAATTCTCTGTGCTGTGTGTTCGAAAACATTGCGCATAGTAACTGAATAATTTTCGTTTGGTTCTTTTTATAGTCTAAAGCTACACAAACACACATAATATTCCGTGCTATGTTCCGTAAAAATTTTCATAAACCATCGTATGACAATAGCATTTTTAACTCATATTTTCGTTCATACATTACTAGGTCCCACCGTTTGCGTGGGTCAGATCCCCCTTGACGGGCCACGGGCTAGCTCATTATTTACTAGTTTCACTGATTGTGGTCCTACTTTTGGAGATCCTTTCAATACCGAAAGTTTTTACTGTGCCAGTGGTAGCAACATTGATGTTGAGTGCCATCTATGTACATAGGAGTGAAACTGGTTGGAGTTGAATGCCAGCGCTTCCCAACAATATCTTTGCCGGCAAGCCGTGTGAAGGCTTTATCCACCAACTACAACAGACCAATTTAATCAGCTGTAATCAGCAAGCTCGTCTGACAATCGGTTTTTTTCCTGCAACATTTGGGAATCGAACTCTCAGCACTGGCAGCTTCAATCATTTTGTGGAAAGCAGACGAGTTATCATCTACGCTATTGAGTTGTCCATTGACTGATAATTTTGCCAATATGATGCCAATATTTCAATTCTTATCCCTTTTCAACAGTGTAAAATCCTGTTCTTCTGGAATATCTTCTACAACCTTAAACCTACAGAGCCCATCTTCGAACTTAGCATCGGGAATTAAATTTCGCATCAAATGAACTTTGTTTTCGAAAATCGGTTCAGAAATACTCGAGTCATCGTGGTGACAAGGAAAACTGGCCACCCTTATTTTTTAGCATTTTTTTTTGTAAGACACTGGCTTTCAGTCAAGTGAATTATACATGCATATAGCCATACGTCCAATTACATCAGCTGCGAGAGAAGGTCGAACAGTCAGTAAATATAATTAACAATTGGTTATTAAGTTAAATGCACACAAAAGAGCTTTTAAATGCTGTATGGTGTACTGGCATACAGCATACTCACACAATTTGATGTGGTTCTACTTTAATACTTTAATAAAGTTCGACTTGTGCTATGAATGATGATAGAGTGTGGAGAGTCATGGCTGACCATAAAATGAATGCTTTGTGCTGATCGATTGTGGAATGTTTTATTTTGTTGTTCATTCTTTTTTTCAAATTTCATTACGAAACTTCACACAAACCGTTGATAGATTCTCGATTAAATTCTACAAAAGTGAATTGCTGACTGGAAATTTAATATGTTTTTTTGTGTGAATCATTTTGCTATATTGCTCGGCGAAGAATGAATTTAATGGTTAGATTTGGAGGATTGCAAAACCTATCGGGAATAAAATTTACTTTGAAATTTGTTAGGAGTTTTCGGGGAAAGGTTTTGGAACGGGTGTATCGCGCATTTTATTTCATGTTAACAGACGCAGGAAGAGACGGCATAAGAATCGTAAAGATTTGGTTTCAAATTATAGAAATATAAATTCGGATTTTTATTCATGACTTTTCGACGCAAATCGCCAATTAAAATGAAGTCAGTTTGAAGAAGAAGAAAAAACGGCGGCGGTGTGGTGTGGGTACTTTTGTTGAAACAGAAAAAAAATGGTGACAACGGTCCAACAAAATTTTAATTTGAATGAGTGAAAAATAATCTTCCTTAATTAAACCATAGATTAAAGGTCTAAGGGTGATTATTCAGCCAACTTATTCAGATATAAAATGAAGAGAGTCATCCAGCCGACCGCCTACTTATATTTGAAATCGTTAGGTTTAAAAACTCGTAGGACGTTCGCTTTTGCAGTAGATAGGTAGGTAGGCTCAACAATATTAACTCGAATGACATTTATTTGTCGGGAACAGCACTGTTCAGTGACTGGTTCGACTTGGGTGTTACACTGAGTAACTCCCAGCTTCCAGCTTGTGTAGAGTAACCACACTAGGAACCACATGTGTATTCCGAACAACGCCTTTAGTTGCGATACCGATTTTTTCGCTCGCTGGTTCATCTGGCAAAACCTAAACGCGTATCGAACCGGCTCAACCACAATTCTACCATCTACCGGTATGGAAGTTGTCTTTATTGTTTTTGACTTTTACTCATACCCAGTGCCGCATCTCCACAGGGACCAAGTGGCCCATGGACCAGGGCGCTGAAAAAACAAGAACGCTGGAGAAAAGGGGCGCTAGAAAACTCTGATTCGTTTTATTCATTCACGCATCGCATCGTGTGAAGTTTGTATGAAAGCTCAACTTGACGCAATTTATTTTATTTTTGTCAAGTTGAGCTTTCACACAAACCTTACCCGATGCGACTCGTATCGCCTCCAACTTATTTACTGCTTTGCACGATGGATTACGACGTCTAAAATCTCGTTTCAAAGTGCACCAGTTTTTATTTGAACAATGAGTTTCTTAGACAAAGCTTCGTAGATGCTATATGTCTGCATGAACTAAACCAAGTGGCATTGATTCAATGAAATGAATTTTTTTGCCATATTAAAGTCCGACTTTAATTTGTCAAGATTAATCTCCAGAAGAAAGTTCAAAACCGCAATTCACAGATTATTCAATTTTTCATAACAATTCCTTTTACAATCGAAAGTGGTAACATACTTGCCACATTAACATTCATCAATCACTGCACTGTGTTATATAAAAATTGTAACATTCAATATTCAAATGTACGCAGTCATTGTTACACCGATTGGATGTTCTAATTTTTTATTTACCGTACCAGAGACAGAAAAAAAAATCGTTCATGACCTGATTATGCACACAACAAAAAGCCAAAAAAACAACGTCAGCTAAACGTTCTCTTACACCCGTCCATTCAAATTTCAAATGTCTAATATGATTAATTTTGCTGAACAAGTACCGATAATTGAAACGTATTCATTACACACAGTCAAAAACTGTCTCTCCATCTAATATCGTCGCTGTGTGTCTCTTTTATATAACCAAAAAAAATTCATTTTTTTTGCCCATACTTCGAACTTTCCACATCATTTCAAATCAATAAAGCTTTTGAAATTAATTAAGAAAACATAAATTATAATTGGTGACCCATTGGGAGCAGCACAGATATTTCAGATTTGTATAAGTAGCCTACTCCTCACATCCGCACCCAAACCCCGGTCCATACAATTCGTACATAATATGGCAAGAGATATGCTGCAGACAGCTAGAGATGAGGGTAGGAAATTTTATATTTTGATTATTTCTTTCGAATTTCGTTTCGGAGTCAGGAAACGAATATCAAAAATTCGGTTGTAGTGCTTGCAATTCCTTGCCGAAAAATAAATGGAATAATTTCATGAATAATGAAGACCTTGATGTTAACAACATTTATAGAAAAAGCCAGCACACAAAAAAGAATGTCGAACGGGTACGGGTAGTGGATAGATGTAGATGATGATGAGCTATAGGACTGTTCCAAGGTCGTTTGAAATGTCAATCGTCATTCAACTAAAAGCAAACACAACCGCACTATGATATTTGAACGAAATAAAGCAGAGTAAATTTTTTTAAGTAGCGGTTATGTTCGCTCAGTTGGATTACGCTCGGTTGTTTTCGGCCTGTCAAAATTCGTTTTTACCGTACGACGGAACAGACCTATTATTACGAATAAAATGGAATAGCGGACTTCAACGGTCGTTCTATCGATTGAGTTTCACATCATTATTACCACAACACGCTCGAAACAAAGCTTATGTTCATGCCCATCAACTCAAATCTAGGAAATTATGAAGTTTAGTTTAGTGGTTCGATTTTTCGATTCACAAAATGAGGACCAGTCTAGTACATTACCATCGTAAATTATTGGGATGAAGCCGGTTCGTATTAGGGGTCATTCACAATTTACGCACACTCCAAAGGGTATGAGGGGAAAATATCTGACAAAAGAGTCTTCCTACATTTTTGAAACTTTTTCTTCAAGCATGCGTGTGCAGCTTTGCAATTTGTTAAATGGCCCAAGTTAAATATCAAACTTATGAACGTGGTGCTTCAGTTAGCTAAATCAATTTTTTTCCACAATAAAAAGCGGATGTTAACTTTATGAGCGGAAGTAGTATTTCATAACCACTTCTGGTAGGCTCAGGGCATCAGAGCCTCAGATCAGTTCAATGTATAATAAAGATGAAAAAAATTAACGATAAGCTCAGGGGAGAGTCTTATAGAGCGTGGATTTGAGCACATTTCTTGATTACTGTCGCTAAGTGACGCTGTCGGCAAGTCGGTCTTCTGTCACTTCATACGAACAATATTTTCATGGGCAATGTGATTGAAAATTCAATTTGTGAACAAATTTTAAATTTTTTCAAATTTCGTATCGCAAAAGACCGACTCTACGGCAGAGCCATCGCTGATTTTTGCGGCAGTGACGATGACAATTCCCACAATCTATTGCGAAGCCAAGCAATACAAAATTAGTTCATAAATAAGAAATGTATCAAAGGCTCTTTGCGGCCAATCACTTAACGACGGTTAAAAACGGCTTTAATCATCTGTTATCAACAACGATCACCAAAATAATAAGCATTCCTTCTTACAATCCCTTTTATTTACGAAAATGTTTGAGAAGACAAACAAAGTACAAGATTTTGCGTCGAAAATACAAACATTACGTCAACAAATGAAGTTATAGATTTAATGACTAAATCGTTAGCAGGCTTTTGCAGTTTGTAAGTAGCAATTTAAAGTAGTACACACGCACTTATTTGGTAATTTTCGACCCCTACCCCCATTCTCTCACTCCTCAGCAAGCTTTTTCATATTCCTATCTCAAAAATTGCACACTTTTTGAGAATTTTTGAATTGAATTGAAGAACTATTTTCATTTCTGCAAGCAAATAATCTCTGCAATTCTAAAGAAAATTTTTGTTAAAGTTTGTGTTTAATACTGACAGAATGTTAGAAGAGCTCACATGTTGAAATATTAAGTGAAAAGAAGACGAACGCATTTGGCATACGTGCGTTGCGAACTATTTGAATGACCCCCAAAAAGGTGTTATAGCATCAGATGTATAGCTCAACGAAATTTAAGGAATATCGATCAACTTATGTTAATCGCTGTAACGGATTCATAATTAGCATTCCATACAATAAGAAGATCAATTTAATTCCAAATGATCATACGACATTGATCTGATCTCATAAATGATCAATCATTCATTCCAGTAGCCTTTTCTTTTCGCTAATGGACAACAAGAAATCAAATTTTTCAAATTGATCGTAATACACCAGGAAAAAAAAGTCTAGAAATATTGAAATTACAACACACACACAATTGAAAACATTGAATTCATTTATCCATAAGACAACATCATTATTGCTGAACAAATAAAATTTAATTTGAATAAAGAGCAACAACAATCCAATCGTGTAAGTGATGGATTGAATCTCAGTCTGAAGTGTACATTGAAATCAAATCAATATCGTCGCACAAATATATCTCAATCTTTTATTGTAACAATTATTTACAATAAATAAAAATTAATCGTTTAGAATATGTAATTAAACATTTGGAATCACCTTGGAACGCTGGAAACACGACGAATTGTGCAATACGAATTAAAATTGAACAGAGAAAATATTGTTAATTGTCATCCTCTCTGGTATGGAACATTTTATAATCCGTCAATATTCACATTGTGGAAGTGACGCGATATATTGTTTCAATTTGTATTAATTGCACGTTGTCAATATTTAGCTCGATATTAAATGTAATTCGAGACGTTGTGTGTAATATAGGTTGTCGATTAATTTTCAGATGAGTTAAACATGCAACGTGTACGGATTGTATTATTATACGCATCGTGTGCCTACATTTATTGATCTAATGTAGCTAATGTCCCTGAGAACCGAACACATATTATAGGATTGCGTCTGCATATATATGAAATGTATTTAATGTGTGGCATTGCAAAGTGATTGAAATTAAAGTTATGAAATTACGAAATGTCATTCAGTTTGATCGGATAGTTATTGTGAGCTTACCTATCGTTATAGTGTACCGATATTGAAAAATTTTCTAAGGTAATTTTCGTAATTCTCTTTTGTCAACATCTGTTGCGATGAGAATGTAAAGATTTTTTCTCAGCATGCTACAAATTATCTCAATCGATGGATGTATGAGATTCGATAATAGCTCTGAAGATGCCTACCTACATTTAAATGTGGACCCAATCAACTTATCTTGTTGACAAGGTTATTGCCATGAGCAAATTGACAAGCCTACCCCCATATTACGATTACTGTCAAATCTTTCCTTGAATCTTGTACTTCTTTTGTTATTACAGGATGTCAAACTTTACCGTCTAGGTCATAAAATTTGTTAATCAGTGTCCAGAATTGACACACTGAGCTGTACTGGACGTATAGCTAATGGTCCAGAAAAGACATACACCTGCTGTGAATTTTTGAAAATTGACCCACCCTAGTGCTGCTATTATGTCTATTCTGATTATTGAAGTCCTCTTAGCACGAACGAAACATACCTGAAATGAGAAGAAAAAGAAAAATGTTTAGTGATAAGCATTGGAAAGTCATTTGATTCAGATTTAATATTTTAAGCGAGATGACTTCTTTTCGAGATTTAACAGAATAAAGCATGAAGGATCAAGTACTGCATTTGTGCCATCCATCCCCTTGTCAATTTAAATTTAATTGTTTCCCGCAAGCAACCCATTGACGTCATTTCAATCTATCGAAAACGATGGAAGTGGCCTTGAAAATCTGTCGCTTCATTTGTTAAAGTAAACATTTTGCTATATATACGGCCGTCATTACTCAGACCTCATCATTTCTTTTTTGTCGCTGCTGTCGATAACAGATGATGTAGAATGAATTTGAAAATGTTTTACGGCTGAGTGAGCATTTGCCAGTTTTTGCAGCCTTTTTGTTACAGTTTAAAGTGAATTTTGAGCGAATACGAATACGAAACAAATATCTGAAAACTATGAAACGTCAGCGATAAAGTCTACACGTGACACATTCATGATACAAGAACCGCAATGGATTTTATGGTAGAGAAACATTATCATGATCCACATAAAATACGACACTAGCAGTAAGCAGCTTTAACTTCTGGGCCCGTGATCCGATCTCGACAAACTTTTTTTGAGATTGGAAATCTCAACGACATCTCGAAAGAAGCACTAATTCAACCATATCTCTGGATCCGCTCGAACGATTTTGCTCATTCTTGAACTTAAACTGGAACTCGTCGAGACGAATCGGCGAAAAAAGTCCCATCAAATTTGGTTTCGTTTTACTCAAGTTATCGTGATGGCAGACATATGGTTTGTCATCTCTAAGCAACCACCCCTAAGAAAGGTTTTCCCCTACTCAGGAATTCGAATTCAACGTGTTACAAAGTCAATAGTGAAAGATTTCGTACGGGTCTACAAACTGGGAAATCATATTTTTGTCGTCCGCACCTTCTCGCCAACGGCCCCCGGCTACTTTCCAAATTTCATTTCCAACGTTTTCGGACTAGTAACACGAACTACCATAAATTCGCTCTCGATAATAAATCTTTGGCGTAGTGTGTATGAACTTTACTAATATTTCACATGCAGCTCGCGACCAGTAAATAACATTTTCCTTGTTTAAAAAGTAATTCACATGCCGAATGATATTCCGGAATCAGTAGAATTAAGTTCGCAGAGTTAAAGGAACTCATATCACGTGCACCAAACTAACTTTTTATATTGTTTCACGAGCATAGTTTTATTGGGTAATTGCTGTGTGTGTAGTCTGGTTGAAAGGAACTAGTTTTGATGTGTTCTGCGAACAGGATAGTTTTTATAGCTACCAGTCATTTCAGTCAGTAAAAGAAAGTTTATCCAATCCCAATGTAAATTTTGTGCTGGTCTTTTCGTTCCTACCAACAAATTTTTTTTTTTTTAAATTCGTTTTATGACCTTTTCAATTTATTAAATGTCGCACTACACTCAAATTTACTTTATTACCATTTTCAATTTCGGCTAAACCAATTATTCAAATTTATCTGAAATTTTTTTTCCTCTCCACTTTACTTTTTTGCTAAACATAATACTCCGGTTGGGTGTTTGCGCACTGTGATTGAATTGCTATTTTTGATTGATGCCTGCGAGCAACACCGAACTGAACATGTCAATATACATTTGATTAACTAAACCACCTCACATATCCACAAGCATTTGGTATCGGATGGTGGTGGTGGCTTTTTTGTTGTTGTTGTTGCTGTTACTTCTTCCTTTTTCCGTATTCTTCTTTCTAGAGTTCATGTGTATATTACGAGGGCCCCAATTCGGTGTGTGTGTGTGTGTGTTTGCGTTTGACGATTTTCGCAAGTTAATGGGATATTCAGAAATAAAATCTGATTTCACATTTTATGGCAAAACAAATTTGAATTTGAATATACAGAGTGTCTTGGATCGATATAGAAAATTGCTTATTTAAAGGAGACACAATATTTTCTCGGTGAGCTCCGAGTGACAAATGTATTGGGTTCAATGGGACAGCATGGAACGGAAAGCACACACATGACTATTTTTATACGAGTGAATCGTTACACTCGTTGAAGATATCTTGAAAATGTCTTCAACTTGGAATCTGAAGTCGATTTTTAATCAGACTTATTTTACCAGGTCAAAATCTTTTACTTCATTTGTTTTAACATTTATTACCAGCCGTCGGTCATCTCTGCTGTCGCTACCGATACCATAATTCAATTCTAAAAAAACAATTTTCAAACTGACAAGACAATTTACAGCGAATCTATTCAGCATTCAATATCGGATAATACACAACGACCGACAAGTGTCATACATCCAATGGCGTACAATCCAATTAGAAATGTGAGATGACTTTATAAAATGACATTATTGTGAAAGAAGAACGAGAACATTACTAGAAAGATTCATATTTCTTGCGAGGGATCATGTTTTATCTAAGTAATGAAGTACTTAGCTTTACGAGAAGCTTTTCTGGCTGCTAAATGGGTTTGCAAAGAAAATGCAATTTTGATTTTTACTTAAAACTGAAAGCATCTTTTCAGTTTTATTCATGGCACGAGGGTTCAATAGCGGAATTGATTTGTGCATTAGGTTCTTTGTAATCAGTTAACAGAAGAAAAAGAATGAATTATGAGACAGCGGTAGTTTTTATAGTAAAAATGGTCTATGTACTTTACAGTGACGATGCAACAGTTTCGCCAGCGAAGATTTCTATGGAAATCGCATCACGGAAAAATCCATTTGAGTATCCATTTGGAAGCTTTAGTTTATCGTCTAACAGTTAAAAGCTTTCGGATGTTAATCGTTAGTCGAAAATTGTCGTTAATGAGTTGTAGCTTTGAGGTTCCGTCGTTACGTGATAAATGAAGCTCGCAGGAGATCTAGTGAACTGGGGTACATTGTCAGACAAACCTGTGAGTTAAGCACTTGTGTGGACTAAATGGGGCTGAATGGAATAAAAATCGCATGGGACTAAATGACATTTTGCTGCTATCTGAGGATACCTTCATACGGTTTAGTCCCACTTGGACTTATTTATTCAGTTTGAGTATATTCGACCCAAGAAATGCGCCACCTCTCGAGGAAAACATGATTAGTTCTCAGCTTTACTACACACTAAACAAAATTGCACCTGTCACAGAAGTAGTCTTTGTAAGTGTTTCATTTGCGGCAGATATTGAAAACCACCTGGAGACAAAGCTAAATTTTACTGAAAGAATAGTGAAGGTACATAGGACTGGTCAAACACATTACAGCTGTGGTAGTGACAAATACTCAACTGAAACAAGACAGGTGAGGCTATAGCTCCTCTTCGTAAGCCCTGATCAATAGACATCATTTTATAACTGTTCCTGTGCAGAAACATGTGACGATGTAAACCTATTTTTAACCTTAAACGTAAGCAATTTCAATTAACCTCCAACCCAGATGTGTGTTATCTATGTAAATATACTAAACCTATTCTGTAACCCCATCCCACATCCACATCTATATGATGTATACACATACCACGTAATTATGCAGGGAAATAATATTTATTTATCAAAGTTAACTATACGATTCTCATTAACGAAATGATATCAA
>JANTFA010156362.1:0-10711 GCA_026413405.1 Phytosciara flavipes
CTTAAAACGAAAAACACGTCCACATAAAATACGATGGCAATGAACGGTTGGATCTCGATACGTTCTACAGAGGCCATCAGTGCAGGAAGATTATCATACGCGTACATAGTAAAGTAGCCACAGTGGATTAGTAACACCCATAGGCAAATCAACGACCTGCAACGGTAAAGTTTAGACTCAGAAACTAAACTGACCAACTAAGCAACTTACCTCATGCCATTTAATGAGTTGATATTGTTTGGTGATGAGTTGGTATTGTACATGGACGTAACATTGTCATAAATCGAAAAGCATTTGAGGAAACGTTTGAGTCCTTCCCTGTTTGTCTTTTCAAAGACTGAGTTAGCAAAGCTAAAAATTACCACCAATGCTACGACGAAACAAATGGCACTAAATTGATGAAAGATTAGTGTGACTTTTAGTCTACCAGTTTATGTTGAAATTGATTTTACTCACAAAAATATTCCGCTAACTTCGGGACGATCCAAAAAGTTTTGAAGGTCCATGTTCCTTACGTTAATCACTTCGGCTGTTGCGTTATAAACTCTTTGGAATTTAAGCTTTTGTCGAGAAAAGAAGCTTTTTGACAAGCGTTCAATGTCTTGATTGGAACATGATTTTGGTAGACATAAACCCAATCGATGAGTGTTCGACGTCTGTAGATAGCAAACGTATAAATTTCGAATTCTCGCACTAGCATCGGCGCAACTAACTTACCCTTAAGTTAATTATCGGATCAACCTTGTAAGGACTGGCTATGATCAGAAAAATCATTTTGAAATCCATTTCCATCGGCGATATCGTTGATATCAAATGTTTGTCCATCAGTTTGGGAATATCGGGCGATATTGTGAATTTCGGTGCTTTATTCAAGAAATCGCAACTCTGTTTTGAGCCGATCCACGCATTCTGTCCCCAAACAAAAGACTCTCGATACGTTCCAGATGCATCCATTGCTGAAAATTTTGGTATTTTCTGTGAAATGTGTGGGTAACTGCCTCGGTAACTGCTTTTTCGACAAGTTTAGGGTTTGCATATCAGAGCCGGAGGAAGGCGATTAGTTGCCGAAGCAAGCTGCTCAGAAAACTGTTTCCACTGTAGTTTAGTTTACTGCCTGCTTTATGTGAAAGTAAAATTTCACAAAAACATTCATGAGAAATGAACCGAAAATGTGTCCCCATGTAATGGATCGTTTTCTCAGGGGGCATATTGCTATGTAATGTTCAACTTTCGCATGGAGCATACAGAGACTCGGAAAAACTGACTGAGATGTCTAAAAGTTTCAGCGTGGGTTTGTATAGAAGAAATTTGGTTTTTATCAATTATTTCCCGTTGATCGTCAAAATTTTCTACGAATCAGCCGCAATCCATACTCACGTAAGAGAGGATGAAAGATAATGAATTCATTTTTGCTCGTGCTGAACCACAGCATGTAGCGCTAGGTAATCTACCGCCAGTAAACAAAAAATTGTTTGCATAACGATGATGTAGGTACTCATCAAAAGTAAGCATGATTTTGATAGGTAATGATCGACTAGTGACTTAGTGAAACTTGCTTTCTGTGTGACTATTATCAGAAAATGACTCATATGAAGCAGCACAATTAACTTCAGTTACATAAAAAATGATCACCTTTTACAGCCCATATGTACTGCTTGTTGATCCCTCTAAGGATGCTCGCCAGATCGGTGGCACAGGTTACGCTTACATCCGTATTCCGTTCAGCCAATTCGGATATCATTCCATACAAAACAATATTCTCCGATAGGCTACCGTCAATTTCACTTTCTTCCAATCCATTTTGTGTTACTTCATCACAAAGCACATTCAAACCACAACACACAAGAAATGCGAGACATTTCACCGACCACATAACTAATTTGAATAGAAGAAATTCGTTTCGACGAAATTTTGATTTCGATTTATTTCGATACCAATCTCTTCTTAAGACAATTTTACACTAATGTTCGTTTCTTTTTCATGGGTCCACGACAGTCAAAATGCTGTATTTGAAATGTGAAGAAAATAAAATTTGGTTGAGTACAAAAGAGGCAAGAAATTCAACCTTCACTGTTGGGATTTTTCTAATGTAGAGATCTTCATTGCTTTGCTTAGTAATTTCTTTACTCTTGTCTACCTCTATATTTTTGTTTGATTATGTTTGGAGGTTTAAGTACCTGGTGGTATCGAATGAATCTACATTGTTGAAGCTATGTCGCATTCACAGGCACTTATGCGGCAGGTATGACGTATTCAACTTCACTCTATAATTCATTATGACGACACAAACTATAAAAAAGTCTTTCATGATGTATACACATTATAAGATAACGTTAATGGTCTGTCGCGAGATGCATATTGGACTAAACCTATGTCGTTCACTCTACTTCTAGAGGCACTCTTACGATTCGAAACGGTAGCACAAGCTGAGCTCTTGAGAGGTAAACTTCAACGGAATTAGTTTAGACATCGTATTGACGCTTAAACATATAACTCAGCTAGAACAGTCGAGTTGAAGAAAATGAATGAGATATTTCGACTTTGTATATGCACAATCTTCAGTTGAACTGGGTCTAGCGAATCATACCGAAATGACGGTGCGTACCATCTAACATCATTTGTCCAAAGCTAATTATAGCTCAAGATTCAAATTTAAGCGCCACAGCTCATCGGCTGATGCCATTTTGTTGGGTTGAAGCAACCATTTTTTAAGTTTTTTTTTTGTAAATGAACCATATGCTTTCACATCCTGATGGATACTAATTCCAGTTGAATGACTTCAAATCGACTGTTCTAGTTGAATTCCATCTGAGCATCATAACGATGACAACACTAATTCCGTTGGAGTTTATCTCTCAATGTGAGGTTACCAGCACGAGCCGGAGACACTCTACAACATATTCTGCAACTATCAGGCTTGAGAGCCGAAGAAAAATCGATGGTGGCGGCTAGCCGGAAAAAACTTGTAGTCGGCGGCAGATAAATCGGCTAAAGTGTATCGAAAAATTTGGCGGCGAATGTCACTAGCCGCCGAATAAATCATACTAATCATTTGTGTTTTTTGGCGATGGTCGGCGGCGGCGGCTGTACTTTTAGCCATCATCCGCCGTTTTTTGGCGGCTAAATTTCGGCGGCAAATATCATTCATATTTGACTGTGGCAGAAAATAGCTACTTTGGTAATTTGTGCCTAAATAAAAATCTTGCTCAGTAGATGTGACATTTGTCAACCCGAGGCTTGGTTAACAAATTGGTTAATCATCGGTTAATCATGTGGAAAGTGCGTGGCGCCTGGCTCCGGCAACTACAAAACTGCAGTAAATTCGACGGTTTTTGTTCATTTTCCTTAAATGTGAATTCCGGAAATTTTGGAATTGTGTAAATAAAGAAAATTGAAGAAAAATTTTAGAAAATTGGTGGAAAATTATTTCTAAAAGGTAGACAATAGGAATTAAAGGACAAATCCAGCAAAAAGGAATTGCTCCGATAATTAAAGAAATTGAAAGAAATTCGAAATTCATTTGCCACCATTTTTGGCCAGTGGTTTCCCCCTCGGCTGCTTCTTGTACTGCACTCATGGGCGTACTCAATGATACAAACAAGATACAAATAAAAGTAGAACTACGCCAAAGTCGAGAGTCGCGAATTGGACTAGTCGGGAGTAGCGAATTGGACTTTAACTTATAGACACTTGCTAAGGGACCATTCATAAATTACGTCCTATAATTCGTGTTACGCCAAAACACCGTATCGCAAATCAAAGGTTTGAAGCCCCGCAATGTATTTCTTATGGGAAGCTTTGAGACTTTGCTAATGTCGATACGGCGTTTTGGCTACTCCTAGGAGGGTGGGAGTACAGTAAAATGTGACACGTCATGTTATAAGTATAGGAAAACATAGGAGGAAGGGGTAGGGTGGTCAAAAATTTAGAAAAAATATAGTACGTCATTTATGAATGGTCTCTAATGTACGTTATCTTGAAAAATATTTGAAATCAAGCGCGCACGTGTATACTATAACAAATCAATACTAATGATAATATAGCTAGCTGCTTCAGGCATCGTGAATTTATTTTGGACGATTGAAAAAAAATCATTTAGACAACGCAACAGAAATACGACACCAATCAAATAGTAATTTATGCAACTGAACGAAGATTTTTTTGGCACTAGATGTGTAGTTCGAGACCATAGGTCGAGTAGGACAATACACTTCATTTGCCAGAAAAAAAATCATTTATCATTGAGCTGCATACAACATTTTATCTCAAAGAAGGTGACGACACTTTCCGAGTTGAGGAAAATGTAATTTTGCATTCATACTTGAAACGTCTATTAAATACTTGGACCTTGATCCATGTTTTTTTGAAATCATTGCTCTATTAGTTATACCTTACCTGTACGATGTGCTGATTGTATTTCGTACAATTAATTGGAATGATGAGAAACGAAATTGAAAAAGAAGCGCATTCCATGTTGGAGAACATTGTGAAATAAGAGTTTTATCAAGAAAACATAGATTGGGAAACAAAAGTAGTAGCCGTGATTGTAGGTCGAAAGTTAAGATTCGCTAGATGTGTACGTGCACAAAAGGTACAACCAACCTCGAGAAATACAACTTCGAAAAACGCTGTACTCCAGTACTCCATATCTTTCTGACTTTGTAGAGAGTTGAAGTCGAACTGAGTCTTTGAGTGACTTATCTGTGTACTGTACCACCATCGATAAGTATTCCCAGGGCCGCATTAAGCCTTCCCAGCGCCCTTGGCTATTTTTACCTCAGCGGCCTGGAGTAAAGAACAAAACGAATCACGATTTTCTAGCGCCCCCCTTTTCAGCGTTCTTGTTTTTCCAGCGCCCTGGTCCATGGGCCACTTGGTCCCTATGGAGATGCGGCACTGAGTATTCCCAACTAATACAAAAACTCATCAAAAAATTTATCCTTTTCGTTTTCTAATTACGTATTCATCGGACAGCTTTTGAAATGGCAACTCGAAAATCGGTGAAATAATAACGGCCGCAGCATAGCTCAGCAATGTCATGGCAAATGCAGTAGTCGTCTGAAAATGTTAGAATTTTTCTCTACTTTTTCGATCAATTGGTGAGTTCACAAAGGTCGTACTTACCACACTTGGCACATCAAAATGAGGACTAGATTCTTGCGTGCTATTGACTAACAAGATGAGTATGGGATGTATCAGGTACATGGTGTAGGTAACTTTGTTGAAATGTACGAAAAATCTGCTCGAGAAAAAGGTATTTATAACGCCACCATATCCAACACGGCACATAACAACCGATAGGCCAACAAATAGGCCCATGGTAAAACGTCCGAAAGCCATAGACAATGCGAAATTCAAAGCCGATATTTCTTTGTTGTACGTGGCGAAAAATGTTCCGATCATCATCAGACTCGTCACAGTCCAATAGGAAACGGTGATGAAGCGATTTTTGGGAAATTGTTTGTCTTTTATTTGGAACATGACGTAACCGACAATGCAGCCGGCTAAATAGGGATGAATTCGATTCCATGGTTGACAATAAAACTCATTGAGATGGTAAAATATCGAGTCAAAACTGAAATAAGAATTTTAAAAGGTTCAGTTTCGAAAAAGACTGTTGCGCCTGAGCCTATAAACCAACCTGAGCAGTACATTCATTTCCACATTTAAGTAGACTCCGGCTACTGTAGCTGCTGTTAATAGTGCAAAAAACACAGTTTTTGCAGTTGCCTGGTTCCTGGGAACATTTATTCCGGTACAATTTTGCCCAACCGATAAGAGACTCGGACAGTCACATTCAGTGAATTTCACTTCTTGAACGATGTCCGTTTTTTTCTCTTGGTTTGGGTACAAGGTGTAAAGACTTACCTCGCGTATACAAACAAAATGAGCAGCACGACAACATAAAATTGCATGTCACATGCGAGGTACCATGACCATGATACGCAAATATCGTCTACTTGAAAAATGTTGTGTATGTAAAGCACACTGTTCAAAAACCCACGGCTGTTCAAAACAAAAAAAATTGAATTCAGTTGCTAAAAATGAGAAAAATTGTGGTCAAATTACGGTGTGCAGTAAGTGTCGAAGGTATCTTCAATGTAGAAACTCGAAGACTCTTGCATGTAAATGGACAATATGTGACCCACTCCTGCAGTGAAAACAAAGGCTGGTGTAAGTCTGTCAAGATTTTAAAATAGTTTTCGATAAAAAGGCGAAGATTTAGTGACAATGGTTCCGTTTCCATTACCTTATATATCGGTGGAAAACTTTCTTGCAGAATAATCTCACATTTCCGATGAAACTGTTGTTTCTGACTTCAGTCAATGTTCGGTCGTCTTTGAGGAAGTTATACACCAACAGGAATGCACTGAAGTTAGAAGCTTCTGGTTAAAATAGTACGGATTGAAGTTCTTGAATAGTCCACATTCTTCATGCTGAGTGGACTGGTTCTAGTTTTAGCATGGGGTACAAATCTTCTACTGCTACCTTTTCAACATTCTGTTCAATAGTCAAACATTCCATTTCTATCGAATATTATTTTAAGAGGAAAAGTCTTCTGACCCATCTACAATTCTCATGCAAATAGACCCGTACGAAGTACGAGGGTCTCATGCTTTCACTCTTACATTTCTGATGTACAAGATTAGCAAAATCGGTCTAGCCGATCCAAAGGTATGGTCGAATTAGTGCTATTCTCGATGTCTAATTGAGGTTTCTGGTTTCTCCCATATTTTACCGGATAAGTTGACAGATGGTGCAAATGAAAAGTATTAACTACACCAATTCAGGGTCTCGGAAGATAGAGCCCATAGAGTGAGCCTAAGTCGACCTACTCGGTTCGGTCATCAACGACTATGTTATTCATGTTTTAAATAGTGAAGCATACATACCAACTTGACAGTCATCATAATTTAAAAAATTTTCTAAATCACTTTGTCTCACCTCAAAACGAAAAACACATCCACATACAGAACGATGGCAAGAAACGGTTGGTATGCGAAACGTTCTAGAGATGCTATCAGTGCGGGAAGATTATCATACGCGTACATAGTAAAGAAACCACAGTGGACATACAACACCCACAGGCATATCAACGATCTGAAAAATTTAGGATACAAAACCCAAGATTATCAAATGAAAGACGAAGTAAATTACCTCATCCCGTTTAATGAGTTGATACTGGTTGGTGATGAGTTTGTGTTGTAAATCGATGCAACATTGTCATGAATCGAAAAGCATTTGAGGAAACGTTTCAGTTCTTTCCTGTTTGTCTTTTCGAAAAAGGAGTTGGCAAAACTAAAAATTACCACCAACGCTACCACGAAACAAATGGCACTAAATTGATAAAGGATTAGTGGGACACTTTGTCAACCAGTTCATGTTGAAATTGATTTTACTCACAAAAATATTCCGCTAACTTCGGGACGGTCTAGAAAGTTTTGAATGTCCATGTTCCTTACGTTAATCACTTCGGCTGTTGCGTTATAAACTCTTTGGAATTTAAGCTTTTGTCTAGAAAAGAATTTTCTTGACAAGCGTTGAATGTCTTGATTGGAACAGGATTTTGGTAGACATAAACCCAGTCGGTGAGTGTTTGCCGTCTGTAGATAAAATAACGTATGAATCTCAATTCTGTCTACTAGCATCAGCACGATCAACTTTGAATTTCAATTGCTTGCACTAGCACCAGCGCACTTCACTTACCCGTAATTTGTTATTAAATATTGGGTCAACCTTGTAGGGACTGTCCACGATCAGAAAAATCATTTTGAAATCCATTTCCATCGGTGATGTTGTTGATATCAGATTCGTGTCCATCAGTTTGGGAATATCGGGCGATATTGTGAATTTTGGTGCTTCATTCAAAAAATCACAACTCTGTTTTGAGCCGATCCACGCATTCTGTCCCCAAACCAAAGCCTCACGATACGTTCCAGATGCATCCATTGCTAAAATTTTTGGTATTTGTTTACGCATTGTCTTTGATATGAGACATATGGCTAGTTCTACGGGCTATAGTCGAACGGGGTCAGATTGTGTCGAGACATACTTATAACATTTAAGATTAAGAGATGGTGTAATTAAAATGTTGTTGAATCTCCATGGCAGTCCAAAAGTGAAATAATAGAGTGACTTGAGTATACAGCTTGAATGTCCCACATACTTCGCGTACATTTATCGATAAATGATCAAGAAATTACCGATCCCACCTACAGTAACACTAACGAAATGCTTTGTTGAGTACATTTTTTTGTTATTTCTTTTGAGAGTGTGTGATTGTTTGGTTATGATGTTGCTGCCACTCTAAACATAATTTGTCGTTTAGCTGAATCACTGGCGTATCTTTCATATTTTCTTGCAGAGTTAGAGTGGATACCTCAATTACTAGGCCTGAGCCAACACTCAGGGCTCCACCTTCATTCTTTAAACGCCTCATCAACGTCCAGGGTCTTGAAACAGCTTGGAATATCAACCTCTGCAACCTTCATGGAACCTTTTCTGGTATTCTAGTGATTCTATTTCGAATGGATAACAAATGCTCCAAGAAAATACCAATGGATTTCGAGATATTTTGGTTTGAACTTTGTTAGTCACGGGTCAAGGTCGTAGATTGTTACATAATTAGAGCACACGTAGTTTAGTAACCACTGGACTGGGTGACCATTAACTAATCATCACATGCCAGGAAGAGTATCAATATTACCCCAAAAAACTCTACATCTTTAAAGACAAAGATATTAGATATAGAGTCATCTGAACACTTCCAGTACGACTGTCTAGCTTACATCACTGCTATCACATCATCTGGAGCCATCCTCATCAAAACCTCCTGGACTTCCTTATTTACGCCAATCGACACCGATAGATAGTCCAATGTGGATACACAAAACATGCCCACTAGAGCGTCAGGCGCCAGCGTAAATTAATTCTACCCTCCTAAACTAACTGACTACCCTACAACACAATTAACTTTGGCGTCATGAAGAACCATCACCTTTTACAGCCCACATGTCCAGTTTGTTGATGCCTCTAAGGATGCTCGTCAGATCGATGGCACACATTAAGCTTATATTTGAACTTTGTTCAGCTAATTCGGAAATGATCCCGTACAAAACAACATTTTCCGATAAGCTTTCATCAATTTCCTTTTCGTCCAATTCATTTTGAGACAATTCATCACAAAGCACATTCACAGCAGCAGCAGCACATACAAGAAATACGAGACAACATTTCATCGACCACATAACTAAATTTGATGAATTATTAGTAAAAAAGTCGTGTCGTCGATGGAATTTTGATTTTTTGATAATATACCGATCGCTTGTTAGGACAATTTTATACTAATGATCGTTTCACTTTCATGGGTCCGCCAGCAGACAAATGTGATGTTATTACAATGTAAAAAAAACACACAAAAATTGTTACAAAAGATACAAGAAAAAATTGACCTTCACCTGAGAATGAAAAATGATTTACTGCGTTACAAAACATCATCAAAAATGTTCAATTAATACACAACCAGAAACCAATGATGAAAACGAAACAGATGCACCGCGGTCAACGAAGTATTTGAAAAAAATTAACGAATCGACACCAATCTGTATGCTAAGCCATCAAAAGTAGGCATAAGTCGAAATGATAAAAAATGTCATTTCCATCACAGAAAGAGTAGTTGAAAACCTCCCTCCATTGGCACTGCCGTTACTATCAGAAAATAGCTACAACTGCTAGATCAGCGGAATTCAAAGCTACTTCAGATAGCAACATTCACATCACAATAACCCAAACGACTTTAGAACAATCAGAAGAAAATGGTGACTTAGTGAAGTGTACAGTTAAAAAGTGACAGAAACTTCAAAGAATCAAACAGAGGCTTACCTCCAAGATGTGAAAAGCGAGAAATTGGACAGCGAAGGTGAAACTCATATTTTCACAACAATTTCAACGCATTTTTTATTCGGGTCAATAATCAATCGAAGAAGTGGTTTTTCATAACTCTGAAATGACTCAATCTTCATGTTTTCCTTATGTGGTGTGATGATGAGCCACTTTGGAACCCAAAAAAAAAACACAACGTGTAAAATGGACTTAGTCGTCACCTCGCGCTGATGATCTCTCATCACATATAAGATGTACAACTGTCCCACCCAGCAAGTTCTCCTCTTACTTTTACGTTCAGGGAACATTGACAGTTTCAACTTATTTTCATTTGGAGTACATTTATCTCGCAAACGGAACGAACAGCACGATACAACAGCATGTCATTATGTCAAGTACCATGCCCATGATGTATGCAAATGTCGTCTTCTTGTAAAATTATATTTTGTATGTAAAACACATCACTGTTCAAAAACGCATTGCGTTGAATTCAATTTCTAAAAATAAAAAAAATATTTCTGTTTCATTTTACGGGTATGGGGTGCAGCTAATGAACCAAATTACCATTACCATTCATAAAATGTTATTCGAACTAAGATTGTCAATAATCATGCTTCGTTCAAGACATACTTTCCGTAAGATTAATTTAGGATTTATTGTGCGAAGCTAGAGTATATTTTCAGAGTAATTGTAGTGGCTTGTTCGAAAGGGCCAAATGATCCAATAAAGAAATAATGTGTCGTTTCGTAAAACCCAAGGCTATATACTGGTGGAGGTCACCTCGATACAGGTACGCGGGTTACACCCCACAGCTGACGATAGTATGGCG
>JANTFA010156373.1:0-10711 GCA_026413405.1 Phytosciara flavipes
GGTTGCGGTAGCGAGAAATTAGATTGAAAAGGTCGGTCGGAGGTACAGTTATGGTATTCGGTACGTTTTGCTGGAGTAATCAGTTTCATTACTAAATATCAATTTGATGACAGCAGATGGATTTAAATTATGACAAGCGCTAATTACATCATATGTTAACAAATAAAGAAAAGAAAAAACTTCAAATAGGAACGTTCCGCCTTCGCTGAAGAATTTTCAGAAACGGAATAACATTTGCTATAGACAACAGCGACGAGAAATCAGTAATGACTTCCAGTTAGTGTGGCCTTATATGAAGAAATGCATGTTCAAACAAATGAAGTACAAGATTTTATATAAAACATTGGATAGGACAAGTGTTTCTATCGCCTTCCTTTTTCGCCTTTCTTGTTCCCCCTCTTGTGGTACGGTAGGGGGACGAGCTCGAAGTAACTTCAGGGCGAGATATGAAGCTGGATGATTCAATGAATGTTTCTTAAATATACACTAATGAGTTCGTATAGCACAATAGTGATCCCTATGTGCAATGAATGCTGTGTTAACCGTTGTCCCATCATGAAATTTCAACATATTAAATCCAATCCAATTTTTAAAACCAATTTGAGCGTTTTTGGCATGTCAACATTGTAATGGTTCACATGCCAACATGTAATAACAATTTCCGGCGGTGACCCAACGTACAGAAATTTACGAACAAATTTTATGACAAAACATTAACAGGTCCGATAAGCCTAACTAGACCTGAAGTAAAATAATTTGACCTGATTAAAAAAAACCTGATTCGACCTGAAATAGAACGAGTTGACCTGATAAGTCACATCAGCTGGCCAGACATTTTTTACTGGCAACAAATTAATATTTAACTCAAGTCAAGTCATTACATAAATTTGTCATTTAAGGTCAGCTCATTTTTTTGGTAAAGAAATGTAAAAAATTTGAAGGTGGCAAAGCAGGACTGACGATGTTTTACAATTTACTGCCTACCCCATTCGAAAGTTAAACATTACGTAGCAATATGTCCCCTGCTAAAATGAACCGTTACATTGTGGGATATTTGCGGTTCGTTTCTCATGAATTTTTATGTGAAGTTTAATTTTCGCATGTGGCTGCCAGTAAATCAGACTACATCGGATGCTGCTACGTAATATATCAATTCAGAAACAATTTCATGGCGAAAGAAAAATCGCATGTGTAGTTGACAGATGAAATTGCTTATCTCGCCTTCGGCTCGGATATGCAAACTCTACACTTGTCATAACAAAAAAGTTCCCAAAGCTTACGTCCACCGGTTCCATCCAATCTCTTGCAATATGAATAACGGTAAGGACTACTAAGGGTTATTATGTATTTCTGACCAGTATGTTTACCGATGACCGGCTTCGTATCGAGAAATTTTCTTCTCCGTAACGTGACGTAAGTAATTACTGCTAGAGTAGTCAGTGAAAAATCAGACTATTGGTAAACATATAACCAAAATTATGCTGAATGAAATGGTATCTCTACGCGACTGAATTGTAAAATTACATAGTTTACGACACCGACGTAAGTTACATCATTTAATAATTCAGTCACGTAGCATATCAACTGTTTATTATGCTACTAGAATCCTATAAAATGGTATCTCAAATTAAAATGGGGCAACTAATTTATGACGTCGAGATTCGAGATACAAATTCCCGCTAGCGAAGTGTTGATGAAGTGCTGCTTAGCTTTCGCAGAAAGTCTACCGGAGGAATTGTCTTAATGTGTCAGACCAGGGAGGGATATTCTTTTCGTATGTACGTTTCACCCATAGAATCAATAGTCTAAATTTCGGTACAATTATCATTCTAACAAAAGCAAATCAAATTATTGTGACTGTTCCGTCACATTGTAATTGAGTTTTTTTTAATTAGAAATCCTTAATGCAATTTAATGAACTTTTATGAGCTCCAGATCAATCATCGATCACCATTTCCTGTTCAATAAAATTTAAATTAATTTTAATATCTTGATACAACGCCATTACTCAATCAAAAAAAACCACACAGTAGTAGTGGCACAACCTACAATTGTACATATTAAAGACCAAAAATATTATTTTTGCGCCTGAGGATCATAATTCGATGGTTTTCGACACTCGTTTCCGTGTCGAAAAGTGCTACTTTTCTGGATTGATATTTGCGGCCGGTATTTACGACTAGTACCAAAAAATTCCACTTTTCATCACTCGTGACGAAATGTACTATTATGCAACAGCGCTCCGACAAGTGAATTTTTTCATGTATCCTTTGGGCTATATGATGGGTGGATTTCATTATTGATTCTTTCACTTTTTGTCACTAGTTACGAAAAGTGTTTACTTTTCGTCACCTTTCGAAGCATTAACCGTAAATAAAAATTCTGCCCGACCAAATCTCGATCACCGACACCAAAACTGAAAATTAATCGAGCAACACCACTAACCATTCTGCCAAGCTTTCATAAATTCAGTCTAAGTGATCGTTCATAGCATTTTTCGTTCATATAGTCGTTATGGCGATGGTTATGGTATTATGTTGTGTAGGTTCTGCATTTCAAAAGTCCACCTTTCGCAGCTGGTTACAGAAAACGTTGTATGCAACACATTGCGAAAAATGGTACTCGCTTCGCTCGTTTGATAACATCACATCTAGTGACAAAAAGTACCACTTCTCACAACTTGTTGCATAAATTACTATTTCATTGTTTCATTTAATATTAGATCGTGTGCTGTTTAACAAGACACTGAGCATAAAAGTGTTACCTACTCATTTACCAATAACGTACGATGTGAACATTCAAAAAAAAAAATTTTCATTTAAAAAATTTCCATTCGAAAAACGTTAACGGAAGTTTCAGTTTCAATTTTACGTTTTTTATATTGGAAACCAACAAAACATAACTTCAATACGATACCTACAGAAGGAAAAAAACACAACCAGACTCACCGTGGTTCTTGTTACCGTTTCTTGAAGGTCTTTCCATTTTATTTAATTTTATTATTTGTAGGTATGTAGACAATCGATTCCATGAGGCGATTTTTGGTCGCGTGTTACATAACGCAAAAAATTCATATCAATTTAAAGTAATGATAGTTAGTTGTAAGTTGTAAGTTGAAAACGAAAACTAAAAGGAACAAAACATAACAGAAAAAACGAATTGCCTGTGTTATGTTGTCGGGCACATACAATACAATTCGGTGGTGGTATGAAGTATGTGAATGTCGATTTCGATTACCAAACATTTTTTTCAATTTTAAATTTATTTTTATATCACAACCGACTGTAAGGTTACACTGTTTTGTGTAAATTGGTATCAATTTGAAAAGGAACGAGAACTTCACACAGCTATTTTAACATATAAAACGAAACTTGCATATTTGGTTGCATTACATATTGTCGATACATATTATGCCAAGTGTCATGCATGTTCGAATTGGCAATAATAAATTAAGGTTTCGTTAACTCAAAAATAAAGAGTTTTTTTTGCATTTTATTTTTAACATATTGGGACAGAATTCTAATTACACAATTTACATACGTCGAAACTACAGTGATTGGTTTTCCAAATCGATAAATTGTTGATGCACGTGTGATGAACAAATATATCTCTGTGTCAGACATGTGCATTGAAAGCTAATATAGCACAGCAGCTTGAGACATAATTAACTTTACGATACAAAAACCCAACGATTCTGAGCTCACGAATTCAATGTTTCTGAAACGTCAGGTATAGTCCCAAGAATAAAATGCCTCTCGATAAGATGAAACTAATTCTTTGTATCAAAAAGGCTTTGGATCGATTTTCTCCTGCCTAATTTGATTCCCATTTCATTAACACATTTCCTTGCATTCTCATCTCAAGTTCCCATATAGTTTCTAAGCAATTGGTACGAAACAGCCGTGGTCTGCCAGCGATGAATAACGATTGTAATTCTCGAATTTTTTCTAGACTTTGGAGCTCCAACGGGACGTGTGCTATTTGACTTCAAATAGGATTTTCAGAAGGTGTGAAGTTCCTTACCAACGGTTTTACTCGTTTCCTAAGGGGTAAGCGTTAAGCCAACAGGTCTTTTTTCGTCGCTTCTGTGACAGCCAAACGGTTCTCGGATTGCAGGAATATCACATGTAGTGAACGCTCGTTTCAGCAAATCGTTTAAAATTTCGTGATTGACCCTTCTTTCGGCGCTTCTCTTACAAGCCTATCCATGCAATTCATCGACTGGCTCAGCCCCATTTCAATTCGAAATGTCTGGTCGTCTAACAGAGTGCCCAGCGAAGAAGTTGGGAGAGCACTTTACCAGGCCCCAGCTTTCTCCGAATATATGGCCAATAATCTCGCTCTCGTTACATCATTGGAAGCTTTGTCCAACCAGACACGTAGGTTGAAGACGCTCATCACTCTTACGAGTCGAACCAGTAGCACAAGCTGAGATCTAGGGCGATAAATTCCAACGTTGTCATCGTAATGACGCTCAGATATAACTCAAGACGTGTCGAGTTGAAGAATTTATAAAGTCCAACAGTATATAGTCAGGCAAGTCATTCATGATTATGTTGGGGATGATGAGGCAAGATATTTGATTTTGGCTTGATGCGCTACCTTAGGTAAAATTGTATCTAGCGAATTATAGTGAAAAGTGCGTGCCATCTAACATCGTTACTCGAAAGCTAAGTCTATCTCGAGATTTCAAATTTGGGCGCCATAGCTCATCGGCTGAACTATTGTCACTTTGTTAAAATGAAGTAACAATTTTGTGTTGGTTATCACTTTATGGAACTACATGGGCCTGAACCATATGTGGATGCTTTCACATCCTGATGAATACTAATTTCATCGAATTTCGGAGTTGAATGGTCGAGAAATAAACATTAATGTCGGTGGATTCATTAGCTACATTGTTCCCTTCGGATGTCATACGGAAATACTGTTTGAATTATTGGAATTTTACCGAATAAGAAGTTGCACTGCAACTAGCCTAGCCCTAGACTTGAACTACGATGTCTAAATATACATGAAACCAAACTCCAATCACTCCAACTGATAAATTGCGAATCTCACGTCACATTCACCCTAAGACTTTCTGACGGAATATCAATTTTCAATGTAAAGAGTGAGTAACACAATGCAAACAGTGGAAAACCATTCGAGATGAGCAGAGTGTGTTGCTGTTCAGATGAATTTATTAGCTTTCATACCATCATTATTAAGCTAACAATCAAAACTGAACATGTGTTGTTTTGTATGCACAGTTGGCTTTCATTAACGAAAGGTACTGGGCCTAGCTGTCTGAAGTGTGTCTGTTTTGAGTAATACAAAGCGAGCCCAGCTAGGTAAGTAAAAACGACACAATTGGGAAATAAATGTTGTATTTAAGATCGATGTTTTAGAGGTATATACTTGTTTGAACAGCACAGTCTGTAAACTGTAACCTTTCAGCACGGGATAAAACAATTACAGCAAAACAAATTGAAATGACTCAAAAGGTATATTCCAAACTTAAAAGAGAAAAAAAAACTTTACCGAAACTCCCACACATCATAATAAAGAAAGAAAAATGGTAAAATATCGAATCAAGCATCCAATTCATCAGAATAATTAACCATAACGCAAACAATAAAATAATTCCGTTTTCGATTCGCTTAATAAAAAATTAAAACGAAGCGAATAAAGCTGAAAAGTTTTTCATTTTTATTTTTCATATATTCAAATTTAGCGCACATTTCTATAAAATATTAACATAAAGTTGGCGCACACAAAATTTATGGAACAATTTATAATAAAATCATTTGCAACATTTCATTTCATTCAAAATAAAATCATAACAACCAATAAATGGTGCTCGTTTCATATAAATGCAAAAATGGAAAACGAAATAAAACAACGAACGTAGAGGAGGCACAACAAAAAAAAACTCACAAGGAAAAATATCTCGTATCGCTCGCGCAAAACACATTCTCTAGCGCAGCTATTTAAAATGAGTGCTTTACAATGAGCATGATATTCGAAAGGTTTTTTTATTCATATTTATTGTATATGAATGCACAGCAACACAGCCTAGGCGTGTGCCTGTCGGTCGTGGTCTGGTTTGTGAAAAGAGTTTCATAATATAATTTTTGATATACCCAATGGTGGATACAGATTACCATGGAATTCCTCTAGAGAGATATATACAACATTACAGTGAGTGGTATGCCGTAGATACATGTTGCAAAAAAGACGTAATCATATTTGGGGTAATTGGACATGAACTAGTCTATCAGGGTGAGCTCATACAGTTTAACTGTATTCATTGCATTTTTCTATTAAGAGGGATTTTTTTGAAAGTGGACCTAGTCCCGTCGCACGTTTGTTGAGAAAGCCTGTTCGGTGTATGGCTGGTCCAAAATCGCTGTCATACCATACTTACATCCGGCCCATGTAAGATATCTGTGCTTGCCCCACATCTCCTGTACAGTACCTATCCAATGAGCACCCGCTTATGAATGTCCATCATCTGAAGCGGTAGCTACTCAAAGACAAAAATGGCCTATTCCCGACTTTTGAACCCTCACCAACAGCCGCCCAGCCTGATGTGAGTATGGTACGACAGCGGTTTCAGGCTTCCTCCATACCCGTCCGACTGTACCAGGTTCACTTTCACAAAAATCCCTCTAATGTATTGAGGTCGTTCTCGAATTTAATTTCCGAATATCTAATGAGAAAATTGACCGTGTTCCTCCGCTAGCAATCAAAGTTGATAATAACGAGAGGAACAATTCAGACAAAGGCTAAATTCATGGTGTCGGCCTTTGACTCTGCATCCCTAATTCGATACTCTGAAGACGGCATTCATATGACGAGTAATAATATCGAATCTCGTACTTCATTTGATCAACATGAAAGTACGCTCAAATCTTTTACTTCTTTCGTTTTAATAAACATTTTTCCATATAAGACATCACTGGTCAGAGCACATGCTTATTATATCAGTGTTGATGTCGATAACATATATGTCATAGCTCAATAGTGTGGTCTTCTCTGATTCAATGTCAGTTTTCAACAATCACTAAAATTTACAAAATTAAGCGATCGAGCGAACAATACTGCAAAAACATCAACGTCTGTATCCATCGTGATGTTATTGAACAGAGCAAGACGGAAGTGGTAGCAACCCAGTCGTTTGATGGTTATCGTGTGACAAAAAGTACCACTTTCGCAACATCACTGCTATTCCGAAATGATCCAGAAGAGCGAAGAGGAATAGGACACCCAAAAATGAGGTGGATATGGCGTCGAATCAGAACATCAAATCTATCAAATCTACAACCATGAATAACTCAAAAAGTTTGCATTGATTTGAGTTCTATGATCGATCCTCCCAAACCTCTTAAATGGTCAGGCCTGCATTTGACTTTAAATTAATGCAAACTTATCGAGTTATTGATGATTATAAATCTTTATGAACACAATGTTTGTTCTATTCCGAGTCAATGAAGTAGCCACTCGAATCTTTGTTTAACATGTTTTTCGAGTATTCGTTTGAGATATCGAAAATTTCACTCAGACGAATGGGCACAGCTTAAAGGACGCACGGCAACAAGAGAAAACCATTCAAATTCAGGTTGGAGGTGCCGATGCCGCAGCCGCACTTCTTCTGCTAAATTAATTTACAAATTCGAAATTGTGCACGCTCGTCTGAAATGAAACTTTGTACTCAAAAATACTATACTTGGACATGATCTAATCACATGACTTTTCAAACTCCTCCTCCTTCATACACGAAATTCGAGAACAAAATTATGGTAGTCATTTCGGGAATGGTGGATGGTTAGTGTTGGTCCAGCAGAGAGATTTCGTTTCACAATTTAATTTCACTAAGCTTAGAACGTATTTTATGTGTCTTAGAACATTCTAACTGAAAGAAGACTTTCGACATTCTTTGGCTCTGTGTTCTAAAATATTTTGAACGTGCAGAGCACATTGAAACGACGACTATCGAAATTGAATGCACCATCCAATGTGATTACTATTAAATTCGAATTTAAACTCAATGGCGATCATCGCGAACAATGACCTAAAAGTACTGGCGACCTTTGCGATCTAGTTTCTTCAAAGAAAATCTACTGTTCAAGACCCGGAGAATTACACGGTGTCATTTATGAAGGATGCTAATGCGAATGTAAGTACATTCTAAACCAATTTTTTCCCGCTCGTTTCTATCACAATTAGGTGCTCGTTAGTATAAATATATCGAATTCATGTGAACGAATTTTAATATGTGAGAAAACAATTTCGTTCCCTTGGGCAAGGTAATTCGGTAAGTGTAAAATGTATGTTGTCCATTGAATGAAGTCGATTGAATTTATATTTAACCAAATACAGGAAATATTTATCGAGTGATCGAACAGACAAAACCAAGAAAAAAAATTCGAATTAAGTAGAACACAAATAAATACAACCAGAAAATTGTCCATTATGTGGACTAACACGATTTGAATTGTTGGAATGTTGGAACGCAATGAACAAACATACAGCGCATGGAACAATAACGTACAATTATTAGTTGAACTGTTTTTGTTGTTAGTTTTATTAACTTCGTCAATAAAAAACACGCTGCGCTACTTAACCAGAGCATTTTCAAGGACGCTCAAACGACCTTTTTTAAGTTAATTTTTTTTCGTTGTTACCGTATAAATTGACTTAAGATTTATGTTTTCTTATGAATAAGCGGACATAATAACATACAGTTTGCTAATTCATGTAAGCAGCGGGCACTGGTTGCATGTCTTAATGATTTTACTCACAACATTTCAACTTGAACTTATAAGCTCACGTTGTGTCCCGCATTTCTTGTCTTAGTTTTCTTCGATCTGTATTTCACAGAAAAAGGTCTGAAAGACATTTATAGAATTTTGTTTCGCTTTAGACGCTTTAGACGACAAGCATATCAACATCATTTTATCTGAATCTATTACTTCTTTTGATCAAAGCATCATATCAAATAACTGCTTTCAAATCTGGTACTTCAATTCTTTGGGCATGTATTTTGCTATATGTAACAACTAATTAGTCCAAGAGTTTCATTTAATTTTTGTCTTTTTTATCGAAAACAGATGTACAGCAGTCTCTAACATGTTAATGAAAATATTACATTTGTTTAAAGTCTAGATTCTGCAGATCCATTAAAACGAATGTTTGAAGTGAATTTGTGGTGAGTTTTTTTATGAAGGATACAGTCAGATTAAAATACTATTTTTCGGGATGCTTTTGTATTTCTTGGTCTATCTATAAATGGAAGCAAACATAAACTGAAGAAGAGTTTTTTGTGTCTATACCAAGCAATGCAAACATAGTTTGGATAGAATATCAAGTCGCAAAATTTAAAACAAACTTGAAATTGAAGAGAACATTGAAATTTTATATACTCCATTTAAAATGGAAGCAACTGTGTGTGCTCTGTTAGTTCTGACATCCTTCTGCAGCCGATGGAATTTATGATTTATTTGAATTTATGGTCTGTTTTGAGTTTCGCGCTTTTTTAAAATAACCTTCTAGTCTCTGTAAGTCTGTGGCAAGAAATGTCAACGAAACAATGTCCACAAAACCATACAATTGAGACCGTCATTGTACATAATGATATTAGGAAATTATAAGAAAAATGAAATTGCAGCTTATCTGCTAAATAATAGGCTGGTGACGTTGTTTAAGACCCACGCGAAGTACGAGGATTCGGTTCATCCCTCAACAAGAACCGAATCTCAAACAATATAAAACGAACCCAAATTTGATGTGATATTTTCGTGGACTAGCCTCTCAGATAAAAATATGGACCTTGCTCTAAATCTTTCTGGGATTAACAGTACGCGACCGAATCTTTTTTGGGATTTAAGTTTGAAGTTCAAACTTTGAACCCCACCGGGATTAAATCTATATCTTGCCAAATTAACCATTTTGAGATGTATTTGATGTCAATATGTGTGAAACGTGAAGGGACTCACTTATTTCACCTACGGCAAATGTAAATATTAGTAAAAAAATAATTGGTAGAAAAAAAAGAGAATCCGACGACATTTGAACCAGCACACCAGTCTAGGATCTTAGCACCGAGCAATTTCCTTCCTATTTTATTAGCGTTTTTTCCTGAACCGTTGGTAATAAGGGTCAAGTCTCATGGGGATTGAAATAACTTTTCTAATCTCTAGACGTTTCTAACACCTCGGGAGGAGGACGCACAAGGACCTAAAATTTTAATCCCAAATTTTTGTCTGTGCTTAGCTTATTAAGATTTTGGTCATATTTTCCTGTAGTATAGTTGCTAGATGGCGCAAACAGAAGGTATTGACCAAACCAATCTAGGAAAACTAAGTTTCTCAAATTCGAAATTTTGAACTTATAGCCTTAGTCAAGCTACTCGGAGAAGCGGTTACCTAAGAAAATGGCCGCACGCTACCATCTTGGATTTCAGTGTTTTTGCCCATATCTCGTGTAAATGTCACCTGATTTTGGTGATTTTTTTCAGAGTTCTATTTTTTGACTTTCAAAATTGTTGCTTACAATATTGTCAAAACAAGGGATAAGTTCAAAGAGGAAGATTTGAAGATGCACTGCTGCAGAGAAGTTTTAAAATGTGTGCAATTTATGAACATGTCTCACACTCCCCCTTAACAGTCACAAAGCTTCTTTTGGCCCTGTCAGTCTATACAATACAAAACGAATTTTCTAATTTTCT
>JANTFA010156384.1:0-10710 GCA_026413405.1 Phytosciara flavipes
GCTTAAAATTTTCTTTGTTCAGAAAATCTGTTACTTCGTTTTGTTTAAGATTTCCGTTTTGTTTGATTCGAGGTCTTTCACTTCATTTGTTACAACATGAATTTGTATTTATAGCGAAATGGTATGCCAAGTCAATTGCTCATTACAGTCGCGATTGTAGATAACAGATGACTACACCATGTCAATCAACTTAGTTGGGCTGGCGTATTGGAAGTAACTAATTTTCATTTCAAAGTCGATCAATAAATAATTTTGAGCTTCGTTGCTCCGTTACTATGCAGACGACGTCTTAAGACGAATTTAGTTTGTTTGATTGAAGATATTTCCGAATGTTTGTCCTGCTTCTATCTTTTATGGTCAAGCACCTAAGGTCAATAATGAAATGTTGACCGTTGCTAGGGGCTGTGTCCATAAATGACGTTCTCTGCTTCTCAAGATTTTTAGAATCGTCCATCATTTTCCAATATCTTTAACTTGGCGTGTCCATTTTGGCCAGATTCTCCTTCCTGTTCTTACGGTGGACGTCATTCATTGACATCACTTTACCCTCTACTTTGACATTAACTTCGTAGATGATGTCTAGGTTAAAAGTGAGACAGAGATTGACAAAACCGGACAAAGATTATCAAAATTACCAAATAAACTGTGGATGAATTTTACGGACTATCCATGAAAGTGTTACCAGTCCAAAATAGCTATTTTCTACCGAGATTGGTATGAAGATATTTTCTCGCACTAAAGGTCGATTGTCGCTTCGATGCGAAGCCGAAGTCTACAAGACATCGTGTGCGAGGAAATACCTTGGTAGAAACAACGTTTTTTTGCAATCCGGGCCATATCCAAATTCATTTGAATGCTCTAGAAGACTGCTTTATATCATGCAAAGTGATGTAAAGAGACGATTTGGATAAAATCAAGTAGCCAATGCTCAGTAATATATGCTTCAACAATACGTTCTACATAATTGTGTGATTCTGTAGCTGAATGGCTGCAGTCGTTACTCTATAATCAAAATGCTTTTGGTGTCGATGTCGGGTGTTCGAGGCCTGGTCTCTGCAAGATTTTGATTTATAATAAATTGACGGTTTATTCGAATTAATGGCGCGATTGCGTTCGAGAAAAGCTCGGTAGCGTGCGAGAAGAAAAATTTTTCTCGCACTAGTGCGCGGAAAACTTGTCTCGCACGCAAAATAACGTATTGAAGGTATCAGTGAAAACATGTTCCATCATATGACATCAAATACATGCACGGAAATGTGATGATTATGGCCCGGAATTGCAAACAAGTTTATTTAAAAAAAACGAATGGAAAACTTGTGTCCAAAACTGACGACGAATTCTTGAAAATTTTCTTCTCGATAGTCCCGGTTGTTAAAACATAATGTTCCATAACCAAGAAATTCTTTTGTTCCCTAACAGCCCGTAGCTGAAAAGCCATTCAACGTTTCGATGGAAATTGACGATCTTCCCAAAGACACCCTCAAGCAGCACATTTTCGACGAGACAATGAGATTTTTGCAGATATCCGATCAGGTTATATAAGCGTTGAAAAAACAAACGGAAAGAAAAAGAAAAGGAAAATCACAACACTCACAGCCGAGAGGTGCAGTGTGTTTCTCTCTTTCTCTTTCTTTTTTTTTTACTAAGGCTAAGTGTTAATTATACAAAACTATTAATTGTTCTATTTGATAAAAGAATAAGATGAAAAAAAAGAAGTAGAAAAACAAATGGCTTGGTTTTAAGACGGCGAAAAAACAAAACAAGAAGAAGAGAATGTTGATGTGGAATCAGACGATCGTTGAGTAGTACTTCGTTTTTAAGTTGAATAGAATTTTTAGTAAAACGAAAAATCATAAATGGGCATCAAACAAAAAAAAATCAATTTTTTTTTCTATTGCGTTCGTTTATCTAGTCGTAGCATTTAGTTCATAAGTTTTTAGAATTTTTTTTTCTCTGCTTCGTTTGCTTTCATTTATGTTCATAAAAATATTATTTCACAATCCCCTCAAATTATAAGAATAAAATTGTGTCCTCTGCTTGAATTACGAATTGATTTAACCATAAACAGCCGACTTTCAATATAACATCGGGGCATTGAAATGAAGTAAAAGATTTGTCATCAGGTTATGGGCCCCAAAGCACGTAGTTCATAATATATTGGTAAACTGTTGACATAGTGGTGGCCGTCTGTGTATGGTTAACCGCATCACTTGTGATGGTCATACGAAAGACTCCTTTTGTTTGAGAAAATGAAATTGTCTATCCTGTTCGCCGATGGGGAAGTATAGTTAAAAATCGACAGGGTCCGTATTCTCCTCCATTTCTTTTCGAGAAAATTATCGCAAGAGTTCCAAGAGTCTTCGAGTTTATCCGTCCACGGAAATCATCGAAGCACCAGAATTATCTGTTTCAGCAAAAGAATCATTTCCCATTCTGAAACGTTAGCTTGGTACGCATATGGAAAAGAAAATCCTCGATTCATTCCCTTGACGATTCTTGTAGAAAATATGACGTTCAACGTTTCAGTTTCAATTTATACCTTTGACTTTTCAGAACCGTAATCAAATCGCCTTTGACATTAAGACTTATATTGCTGTTACAAACACGTGTAACCTTTCAATGATAACCCACGGTGAATCCGCAAATTAAGACATTTTCTAAATTGAAGAATTTCATTTGTCCTTTGTTCCGAATCGCAGGACCTTTTCCGGGTGGTTATTTTTTTGGTTTCCTCATCCGAATTCTTACATTTCATTTTCGTTATTACAAATAATTTCCACGCAGACTCAATATTTTTGCTTTCGTTGGAAAACCTATTCTGGAACCTAATAACATGGTTCAGCAGAGTGCAAAGACAAATTTTTCCCGTGTGCTTGTTGATAAAGGTATTGTGCACCGCAATAATATAAACTCGCAACTCGCTCGTCAGGAAAATGTAACAAAAATCTAAACCGATGGTGGAAACTTCTTTTTTTAAGCAACAAAAAAACCAAGTCATGCAAGTTGATAAACTAAATATTAAGAACAAAAAAGAAAAACGACGATGATGATGAAACTTCGATCTTTGTTTTACTGTAGAATTTTGTGTAATTAAAACGAGATGACCATTTTGGTTGTTGCATATGAATCAACAGACGGAGTTTTAGTTTAAAATGGTGTAAAATTCTGAAAGAAAAAACCAAAATTTCTGTGTAAAAATTCAGATCAATGACAGAGAACTTCCATAATTTTTGTAATCAAAAAGAAAATTTCATCCGAAAATGATTTGTGATTTTATGAAAAAAAGAAAGAAATTTTTTTCTCCAAATGCAATTGCCATTGTCTTTGTAATGCCATTTTCACATCGAATAATTTTTTTATTTTTTATGTTTACGCGGGGCTATTACACCTGTTAACGATATAGCGATGACAAAAAGATAAGCGAAGAACTCCGGCTGAATGGCGGAAGATTTTTTCGAACAATCTGTTGACAATACCTAGATCAGAAAACGGTAGAAATTCGAAAGGTTTATCCAAAGGTTGGCTGCAAAGTATTCCTAAATTAATTACGAAGACTTGAAGCTCGAAATGTTTCAAATTTGGCGCCTAAATTCAATTTTCATAACTGTGTGTGGACTTGAGCTAGATTAACCAAGCACTAGACCAATCAAACACTAGTCATACCAGGAACTAAACATACCAAGCACCAGACCAACCAATCACCAGCCAGGACCGGACTGGCTATCTGTTGGCCCTTCACGCGATCCACACAAATCATTTAGGTAGGCCCAAGTTTTCTGAATCGGCCCAATTTTCAAATAAAAAAGCTGTTAGCCCACTATGGCCAGTCCGGACCTGGCACCAGCCCGAGCAAGCACTACACCAAGCAACCACTAGACCAATCAAACAATAGCCCAACCATGCTCTAGACCGGAAACGGTCACCATTCTAGTATATAGAGTCGGAACACAGTTACTACCAACGTTCAAATTACTCAGAAATTTCTAAGTGTCGAATAGGTGGAGCTCGTAAATTCAACTCTAGTGAGTAGTGCATTGGCTCGAGACATACCCCGTTGTTAAAGTTTGACACTCAGAACGCTATTAAAACAAGCTGAGGTGTGTCTAATCTTATTTGATAATTATTTTACTGCCTGTCTCACGGTGTTGAGCATTACGTAGCAATGTGTCCCATGTGAAAATGATCCATTACATGGTGGAACATTTTGGGTTTATTTTCCATGAGTTTTTATGAGTCAAGCATCAAACCAAGCTACATTTGAGTAGCATCACATGACTGATCTATGATCTATTCGGAAACAATATTACGACTGAAGACTGAAGCCAACTCACTAGTGGGCCTTTGAGCAACTTGATTCGGTAACTGTTCTTCTACCAGTAACCACAACTTGCCCTCGGCTCGGATATGAAAACTCTACACTTGTCGAAAATGCCAGCTACCGAAACGTGAGGCTGAAAAGTTTGCTTTTATTGCAAAACGGTCCATAGGTCTCACAGACGACAACCATATCTCACGACTGTAATTTTTACTTATCCAGATTTGTGTCACTTTCTTTTCGAATTAGTTTCTTTGCCAGCAGACGACGAGCCGTTCCTAAAAGAGATTGTTTCTTCGTTTGTTGTATGTTGTTTGGAATATATCGACTGTCTCTTCAACTGGAAAGATATTAATGCGCTGAGGCAAATCCAATGGATTAATTCGAACGTAAAAGTGTTTGAGTAAGAATTGCAAAAGGAAAGAAATTTATTTAAATTGACGAAGAAGAAAAAGAATTTTAAATTTTAAGAAAAGAAGAATTAAATTCAATGCTGAAAAATTGAAGTGTTTAAAGAGAATGAAAGGGAAGAATTATTAAAATTTAAAAAAAGAAAAACTGAAATTTGTTATATTTCGATGTTCAATCTAAAAACAAAACATTTGTGTAATTCGTTCATTGTTCATTACATTTATACTTAAACAAAAAAAAAAACGGTCTCATTCATTCATTCAAAAAATAAAGCACTAGGCAAGCTCACTGTTATTGGCACAGTGTTTTGGATAGAGATAGGCGCTCTGAGTGGGCAATACACCTGTGTTGATCCCATCTTCCCGGTGAATATCAAAAAATAAACGAGATCGTGTTGGTCTCAATGATGTCGATCTTTAAGGCAGAATTAAGGGAGGGAAGACTCTTCGGAACATTTTTCCGTCGATACTGACAGTGATGAGACTGTCCCGCCACACCGACCCAATCACGAGAATTGTTTGTGACAACCAACTACCGGTCCAAAAAGTGTCATTGGGAGTCCCTAATCGGGACCACAACGCTGGTGTGTTTTATACTCAGGACACCTAACCCTATCCAACGCACTATGCCGTCATCTGTGTAACAACACCTGTGTTGCCTAGTTGAAATCTTAAAAGGCAAGAAACAAAATTATCAAACAAGAAAAAATTTTGTATTTTAATTCGTATTTGTGTCTTAAGTGATTCAATCATTCTCTATCTCTCTCTAATCTAATTGGATAAAACAAAAGTATTTCAATAAAAAGTATTTTTCGCCACTCATTTTTTGTGTTTCGTTGCCGTATGGTTTTTTTCCAAATTTGAAAAATTCACATTATCGGTCTGAACAAAATTGTTATAATTCAAAAAGAAGATGAAGAAGAAATGATCCTCTACCCCGTCCCACTCTCTCTGCTTTTGTTTTCCATACAACAATAACTTACAACAGAGAAATTTCGAGTATTTTTTTCCATATAACGCCCAGTGGCGTTTCACACACAGTTGGTGGCTCTAGCTTCCAATATAAAAATAAAAATTCAATTGCCATAAAATGTTAAATCTTAAAAATTATGTGACTAAAATCCATTTTGTGTTTTACAAAAGCAAAAAATGAGATAAACATGAGACATTAAAATAAATAAAATTTAAAAAAAAGAAGAAAAAAATTCGATTCAATCTGTGTTTTTCAGAACAGCATATATTAACTCTACAGAGAAACTGTATTTTGATCTATATATGTAACGATGTTATTTTATTCATTTAAAATTAAAAATAAATCCAAAATAAAAGAAACCCGAGTTTGTATTATTCCGACTGGATTCTGGAATTCGAGTGGTCGACGACATTTATGGCCAGTTGTCCATGAAAGACATAACATCTCCAAACTTCTCTGGATCACTACATCTTTTTATCATTCCGTTTGAACTCATCCCTTGTTAAAATTGCGTACATATCGACAGTTCCGTACGAAGTCTCTGAATAAACACTTCACCAAAATCAGGTGGAATTTAGATATGGACAAAAGACCCTAAAACCCAATATGGTGACTGGCTGTCATTTCTACCGCTTCACGGTCGTTACTACATTTCAAACAAAAACACGTTTACGAAATTCGAATGAAAATTACTCGAGATATTGACAAAACAACTCTGTACGGCCGAGTGGGTCGACACAGGTGCGCCGACTTCCACGGGTATTCGGGGCAAATGCCCCCCACGAAAAATTCCGCGACACCCCCTACGGCAAATCAAGTGACTAAAGATATTTTCGATGAAACATTTAGTTGTTTGTAAGAATTGTAGATAATGCTGAGAAGTCCCATACAAAATGTGTCTAAAATAGAAAATCGAAAAAAGAAATTCGCTCGCGATCATACTATGTTTTCTCAGATGTAACAGAGCTCTGAAATCTTTGATCCAGCTCTGCTGTGTAGCGACGAAAGCAAAAAGTCAAAGTCAATGTTATAAATGTACTTTTCCTTACTAGTGTTACAAATCGCGACTTCTCCGCTCATCTCAGTCTTACTACATGAACTTTAAACTTCAAGCCAATTTCGGTAACGCTAAACTTTTCTGAACGAACAAAACCTAGAATGTGTGCTTTCTAGAGTGGTGTCAGTTACCTAAGCGCTGATCCAGAAGCACTCAGAGTCATTGGAATCGGTCAGAAAACTCTAAGACCCTAAGGGGTAAAGGTAAAGTTCTTAGAAGCAATTCACAAATTACGCATGCTCTAGGGGTGCAAGAGCAAGGGGGTGGTGTCTGAAACACGCAATTTGAAGCGTGCGTTAGTTGTGAATGACCGCTTATGTGTCCACTTACACGGACTTTGTCTGAATGAAAAAAAATTTGCGTCAAAGTAAGTGGCAGATGTTAAGGAAACTAACCACGCCACACCAAATATAGTTTAAAAACACACACACAAATGTCTTGAACATAGTTCAAAGTTATGCCAAATTTTCAAATTTTACAGCATAGGAAGTAGTGCCCTATGTAACGTGCGAATATTGCATTACATACAAGCTTATTATCGATTTGATAGCAAAGCCTGTTGCTATTGTTTTCAAAGACTGGTTGCCTCAAGTTAGAACACAATTTTTCAGGATCACCTACTTCAAGTATCACATTAGAACGATACCGACGCACGTCTGTTTCGAATTCCGAGTCTTACAATCGGCATGTTAAACGTAACAGCCGATAGCCGTTTGTGCTTCTTTCACGGCCCACGACGTGTCCCTTTCGATCACCTAACGCCGAAAATAAAAACTTTTAGGAAAACGTAAAGTTCGTATTTTCAGAAAACCTTTCTTCATTCGCTATATTAGATTTTAATGAAAATAAAATGTATCACACGACACAACAGAGGCCATGTGAAAGGCCTACTTACACAAGTATATATCGTGGCCTTTGCAGCCTGCATTATATTGACTGTAAAACTGTAAAAAGACTACGGTCAAGTTTCCAAGAATTTATTTCAGAAGAGGAAGATCTCGTATTTCTAGTCTTAAGAACAAAGTTCTCAGGAAAGAAAGCTGACTGCAGTGTTTGAAATATTGCCATTCTCGTTACAAAGTTTTCGTTTAAAAGTACAAGTTCCTCCAAGTCCGAGTTTAACTTCTGACTTCGGGGTTCGAGCAACATTTTAACCCATCATCACATTGAAATTCATTCAAAATCCAAATATCATCGTTGCATTTTTCAGCGCAAATTGTATCCGGTATATCAACGTATTCACTTATCTCACCAGCTTCTTCAAATGTCAGCGCACACTTTTTTGCGGCTAACGGAAATGTACGGTAAAGTTAGATTACAATATAAGGAAGCTAATCTTACCGTTTTACCAGTGTCAGAATCACGAGGCGCCGGGACAGCAAAGCAAAGCACAACCGCAATAGCTATTACAAAAAGCAACAATCGATACCCTGTCATGATTTTGTTGAACAATAGTTTTTGAGTGGAATGCTGAGAACAATTTCTTGCAGTTGAATTGTTAAATAAACTAGTTGGATATGAATTTAGCCTTAGAGATAAAATCAGATCGTAAAACTAGTACAAACACCGGATATCAATAAATTTTTGTGTTTACGGTCGTACCGAAAACAACTTCCTTTTTGTACATTTAGTTACCCATTAACACGAAAGCACCATCCAACTACCTACAACTAGCTACGAGCAAATTTACCTACACCATTTTTGGGGAAATAGTAAACTGTTGAAGAATTGGTTCCTGAATATAATTTTTAGAATCTAGCTGATGAGGAAGCTTTTTCTATCCATTCCATTTGACCAGGTCACATAAATTGTAATGAAATTAGAATTTCTGAATTTTTTGCGAATGATAAGTAATTCCAAGAGTTTCGGTGATCAATGAAGAAGTTTCAGGCTGTTGTAAGTTTCGGTGATTATCGCAAGAATATTAATTGCTGGCGATAAGAATTTTCGGTGATGGAGAATTACCTGTGATCCAAAACTCACAGTGTTACTCAAGCTATTCCGTCTCAAACAGCTAAGGTTTTATGTTCGTCTTCTTTTTCAGCCGGTTTGTATTCACTGATTCAGCAGTGCTGAATGTAGACCTCGCCGATTCTCGTCAATTTTGAACGATCCATTGCTACTTGTTACCAGTCCTTTCGTTTTCGAAAATTTGTGATTCCATTGGTACGCCTCTTTGGTGTTCTGTCCCTAGGTCTCGGGTAAGCTGGTCTCCAGTCCATGATCGTTTGGGACAACGTCCATCTGTCTTCCTCGTAATGAATCCCGCCCAACTCCACTTTAGAGATGCGATTCTTTCTATGGCATCAACGATCTTTGTTTGCTGTCGAATCCATTCTGTGATTCTATGTTACTTCAGCACGTCCAATCTTTTAGCTTAACTTCAGGTAGAGTCAAGGTATGCGTCTCACCAAAACTTCCGCGAAGGTAAAACTTGAAGAGAGGTGAAGTGCACCGTTTTTCTTGCAACATGGAAGCTGCAGGTATTAGAGCCCAACAAAGAATGCAATTGAAAATGTATTTTTAGCTGTTGTTCCTGACAAGTCAAATTTTCGAATTTTCACCTTCCAACAAAAACTTTATTTTTCAATTGCATTCTTCATTGGGCTCGATTTAGTACCTTCATGTTGACATAAGTTTGGATTTTGTGCTATGTTAAACGGCCGAGATACACAAAAGGGCTACCCTCGCTAGAGCCGTCTAAGAGCTTAAATAGAAAAGTCGTCGAACAAATGTTTTTCGTGTCGGTCAATGGAAAAGTTTGGTACAGTTGTCGCCAAAAAAACCGGTCCCTTATCAGGGTCACAGATGCGCGTGGGCTCTCGGTCTGACTATAGTATTTGTTTGTGTATAAAATAACGAATACAAAAGTCTAGGTTTTCATTTGGTAAACAATAGAAATATTGGAAATACAAACCACAAACCACTCCTAAATTAGAAAGAAACACGTGGGACTGAATTTCCTTTGACTGTGTGCAAAAGTTGGTGCGTTTTGAAGGTATTCCGTAGAACTAATCTATTTGACATCCATTCATACCGAATCTTTGCCACTTTTAATGTACTACCTTAAAAGCGAACCTAATCAACCATTTGTGGTACGTGCAGCAATCGGTTTTTTCTGCAGCGATTGAGAATCAAACTCTCACACTCGCAACACAATCGAGTGGTTTAAAGCTAATGAAAGCCATAATGATTTGCTAGAATGAAGTTTTACGTCGGTTGAAGAACTCCGATTGGGAAGTTTTGGATTGGTATTCTAGTTAATACGAAATATCGGAAACATTTTACAGAAATTGATTTTTATTACCTTTCCTTGAAACATTATTCTTTTCGTACAAACTTAGACCATTAACTCGAAATAACATAAATTGTCTTCATCGTTCTGGATATTATCAACTAACTTTACACAACCAATAACGTTACTTTTAAATTTTAATCAAGAGTGTGTCAAATTCTGCATGACTGGCATCAAGCTTCCACACAGTTTTCCATTTATAATTCATTGATTTAAGGCATTGAGCTTAGGTTTGGACTTTGTCAATTTTCGTCAATTTGACTCACAATATCGGAACTCAAAATAATATAATTCATTGAAACAAACCGAAATGACTTCAACGCTTTCACAACCAAACTAAATCTTCAGATTTTTACACTTGAATCCGTTTTTCAGATTGCGAGACAATGCACCCAACTGAATTTTCCACATAGGATCGCACATCTCGATGTATTCTTCACCGAATTCATCTAGAATAATTTGAACTTTGTCGGCAGCAATTACTGGCTCTTCTCCACGTAACGTACAAGAGGCCCAGACTTGTTTCCATTCATCGATCGCTTGCAAAGCATCGACAGAATGCGGATTTACACCTTTTGCCACGAGATAGAAAGACGATCGCATTGCATGATATTTGGAGGGTTTGAAGAGCTTCACACTGGCGGAAAATTTGTGAAATTT